>QYAH01000148.1:0-52423 GCA_003988945.1 Chaetoscypha palmicola | reverse complement strand
GCGCAGTGCAGAGACTTACACTCAAATCTGTACTGTAGTTGCTTCTCTCTTCATCATCAATAAGACATCCATACACACACATACTCAATTCTCAACATCGCCTGACACACGCCACACCATATTTTCACCCCAGCTCCAGCAATATCGTCTTTCAAACATTTCCCTACAATTATAATCTGCAAAACTATAGCTCTCCAATGGCAATCGGATTTCGGCATCAAGTCCCAACCATACAAAGACGATCAATTGATAACCATCAAAGGTGGGACAATAGCACGTGGGCTTCATACGCTTCACCAGTGGGTGGTTGAGAATTAGATCTGCAGGTACCCACCTCTTAACGTCGGAAGCTTGACAATTTGCTTGAAAACCTTGGTATGACGAATAATGGCAGGTTGCAACCCCATTTCGCGGTATTTCCATCGCGAAGAGTTTGTTGTACCTATAGAAAAGTGAACAGGACACAGCTGAAGTGTGACTGCAGCTCAAGCATCATCAAGAACTGAAAATAATTCAAGCTCAGGATATTGTGACTTTAACTTGCGAAAAATCGTAAGTTACTTAAATGCGAAACAGTACATAGAATGTTTATAATCTTAGCGAGTTAAAATGTTTCTCTCCGCAGACTATCCCGGCATTCAAGGTCCATCTATGCCATACCCACCTATAAGTCTTGCCTGTACCTCCGGAGCAGAATGACGGTCATCCGCTCTGTAAATGCACGTCGTTCCTGCGTGGTGGCGGTCTTGGCCAATCGCGGCCGAACGTGCGTTGCTGCTTTCGCTTCTGGTATGGTGTTGTCGTACTTATAATATTCTAGAAATATGAGTATAAAGAGCGCACAATGGGATCCTTTTCCCCCCAAGAGCGACATCGTTTCCAGTGAAATCTTCAAGATGATTGCTCTCAAATACATTGCTGTCGCAAGTCTTACCGGGCTCGTAGTCGCTGCGCCCCAGAACATTCAATATCACTCGGGTGGTGATTGGAAAAGCAAGATTAAGAATGTTGTAATTTTGGTGCAAGAAAATCGATCTTTCGATACTTTTGCTGGTGGTCTCACGTACGCGAAAATCAATGGCTTGGCTCATCACAACTATTGTAATTCCATGTATGTCTCTCTCTATGGTGTTTGTTTGATACTAAACTATCTTAAGGAATGCTTCAGATCCAACTTCGAAAGATGATGTCTGTGCCGGGCCTCGAGCAAACGATGTTGCACCAGATGACCCAAACCACAGCATCAGTGGTGTAAACATGCAACGCAAGTGCCGTACCCTCTTTCTGTCCCCTCTCTAACGTCCTCAAGTCTTCAGCACCTTTCATCCAAATGAATCCCTCGTAGACATTGGCAGAGAGGCACCAAATATGCGCGGTTTCGTAACAGAACAATCGATTTCCTTCTCGACACTCAACAAGACTCGCGCAGCTGAAGCGATCAACTATCACCGACCTTCTCAGATCCCTGTCTTCTCAGCCCTAGCCGAGAACTATGTACTCTTCGACCGCTGGTTTGCGTCTGTTCCTGGTCCCACCAACCCCAATCGCGCATACATCACTTCTGGGACCTCCCACGGGCACGGAAGCAACGATGAGGCCTTCAACGTCTACGGCATGCCACAGAAGTCAATCTTCGAACAACTCTCCGAGAAGAACATTACCTGGATTAACTATCAAAATTCCACCACGGGACCAGGTCTGGGATTCAATCCCGATGCCGCTTTTTACGAATGGACTTCCACGTCTGGTGCCAAAGACACGAACATCAAACCCCTCCAAAACTTCTACGCTGATGCGGAAGCTGGAACATTACCGCAATTCACCTATATCAATCCAGAGTGCTGTGACTACCAATCTTACCACCCACCATCACCCATTTCCTTAGGCGAGGACTTCATAAAGGGGATCTACGAAGCCGTTCGCGCATCTCCACAATGGAACACCACGCTCTTCGTTCTGACATTCGACGAGCACGGTGGATTTGGAGATCATGTTCCCCCACCAGTCAATGTACCTGCTGGCGACGATCTCACATACACCGAGCTGGCGCACGATGGGAAGAACATCACGTTTGATTTCAAACGGCTTGGCGTCAGGGTCCCGACTTTGTTGATCAGTCCATGGGTAGAGAAGGGGAAGATTGTGGGGAAGGGGTCGAACAATGGTGGCGAGTATACTCACACGAGTATCCTGAAGACTATCAATCAGTTATGGGATTTGGAGGATTTGACAGAGAGGGTGGGCTGGAGTAGTACTTTTGAGCATTTGGTCACGGATAGGCAGAGGGCAGATACGCCTGTGACTTTGCCAGATCCTTTCGCTTAGGGAACCGCATGAGGTTGAGATGAGATGGGTAAGTGATCGAGTGTGGTATAGTGAGGAACGAACGATGGCTAGTGAGGGATACTATGCTTTTAAAGATTTTACTAGGCGCTAGAAAACTATAGTAAATATACTTTTCTATCAGAGCAGATTCCGGGCTCGCTTAATTGAGAGAGGCATGCTAATATTTCCACGCAATGTGTCGACCACTATGTGACGCGTCTTGTTAATCTATAGCTTCTCCCACCTCTCAATCCGAATCCTAGACCCTTAAATACGAACTCTTCGAGAAGGTACTTCACGAAAGACCCTTTGAAATTTACTCACCAGTCTCAATTTCCACATTCTCGACTCCAGATGCTCTCCACACATGCTACGCATGGCAAAAGCCCTACAGTAGTACAAGCACACAAATATATTCCCGAAACCATTACACTCGGTCCACAAACAGAACGAGATGCGAAATCATATCGACTCCTGTCATCCTGCCAAGAGAGCCGCCTGCGCCTCCTCGAACACACCAGAAAGACATTTAAAACTCCAAACGCTCAAGCAAATGCCATGAAGTTTAGTAAAGTAGAAGAGGTTCTGGAATCCGTCACGTAGAAATCCCCCTTAACTCTCGTCGCGTCAACTACGCGGCTACCTCTTTCCACCTTCACGACTCGACAAATAAGCGACACCAAAACCTCTACCTACTATCGTACCGACCCCGAGCGGTCGTACCTAGGAACCTTGGTGGTCCACGACTAGTCACGGCGGTTCTCGTCCGCCAAGGTACAGTACCCTTTAATCTCAACCTCGGGCCCGATACTCAGCGGTCTCTGAACTACTGCGTCCGATCATCTCGGTACCCGGAGGGAGGGAGGCTCGACGGTTTTGGTTAAGATTGTGAAATTACAACATGCTTTTCGAAAAGTTCTAGATGTTTGAGGGGATTTCGATGTTCGCGAATTCGGAACTGGTATCTTTGAGGTTTCTTGAAGGACTTGTGGAGGCTGGATTTGAAGTGTTCATCGAATCCAAATTCCAAGAGGAGGCTAGTCATGTGATGATGTCATGACACCAAACCACCAAGAAGCCGTTGGATTTCACGATTTCATCATTTCTAGCCTCACTTCTTGTGAACCTCGGGTACCTCAAGGAACAGCGACTTCTTTGGTAGAGGACATGGACAATCCATGGAACACTCACCGGTCTTCTGGTTCCCACGTATGCCAACTATTTTGAGTTATCCTCGCCATTTGACAGGCTTACAGTCTTCAACTCCAATATTGTGCGGCGTTGAGTTCTTTGCTCGTAAAGTCAGTACCACCAAAGGCCAGCAGAACGACAACCGCCTCCTAACCACTTACCGAACAAGAAATCCAGAAGAACTTCAGAGTCTCACTACTCACCTGTAAACCTCCCATCGCTCAAACGGTTTAATTTCGGACCCTGCCAACTTGACCAACCGTTCATCCCTTATGGTAGCAATCCGTCAGACAAACCAGTCCAGTCAGTGAACACACACCACCACAGACGCCAGCCTACAACCTGTACCTAACACTCTAACCAATCTGCAGCCCTAACCAAATCCAATTTGCTTCATTTCTCTGTCTCGCGCGAAACGAAATCGCAATGGGAATTAATCTCCAGAAAATTTGACTTGCAGAAGGGATATGCTTAATGCATCTTTGGGACATGCGAACGTGGATTTTTTGAAGTGGGATTTCTGTGGATCGGAAGAGTTGCTTTTTGGTGATGGGATGGATGAAGTGCCGAGGATTGGGTTCTAATAGAATTCAGTTTATGAAATGCATAAGTTTTGCGCCAAATGATGACCCTTAGAGATCCTCTCCAGAAAGTTGGCAGCTTTGCATCATGATGGACAAACAACTCACGATATTCAGGTTTTGAAGATGGTGTTGTTTTCCAAATGTGGTTTTGATTTCGATGACAATCCATTGGACTATCAGAGCGGACTAACTATTATTCTATTTACGTTCCTTCTCGATACCATTAACATCCCCATATCCAATTCTGAGCATTAGATGTGATGTGAAAGGCAATGCAGTTCGCTATGCGGTAATGCAATCCTAATTATTTCCTCCCAATTGTGTATGATCCCTTCCAAGGTTGGTCGTGTCTTTCCATGCATATAATCATCAATGGTTCGTGCTGTTTTTGTTTCCCATAGCCGTGCCCACCCCAAAGGAATGTCCGAAGCGCCGAGCCCTAACTATTTATGTTCAAGAAGTGAAGGAGTGTACTGCGAGCCCTAACTGAGCTTTCAATTTTACAAGAAAGCGACAGCAACGGCTACGACGAAGAGAGCAGCGAGGCTGCTAGAGACGGTGGAGGCGGCACCGGTGAATGGGACTGGCGCGGAGGTTGCGTTGACTTGAACTTGTCCATCTGAGATCTGAGAAACGATACCACCAGTTGGCATTGGGGCAACAGCGGATGTAACCTGGACCTGTCCATCGGTGATCTGGGAGACAGGTGCAACTGCGGAAGTGGCCTGGACCTGTCCGTCAGAAATCTGGGAGACAGGTGCGACGGCAGAGGTGACTTGTGGCTGTCCGTCAGAAATTTGAGAGACTGGAGCAACGGCTGAAGTGGCCTGGACCTGTCCGTCAGAAATCTGAGAGACAGGTGCGACAGCAGTGCTGACTTGTGGTTGTCCGTCAGAAATCTGGGAGACCGGAGCAACGGCAGAGGTAACTTGTGGTTGTCCATCAGACACTTGAGATGCAGGTGCTGCTGACTGACCACCGGATGGTCCGGAGCTTGACCCATCACATGGAAGGATGTCCAAGAGAATGGGGCTGCATTGAGGAGCCCAACTTCTGTCGTAAAGGTTGTAGAACCCACCGCTCAAGCATTGGTAGAAAACAGCTGAATTGCCAAGAGCCAGAGTACCGTTTCCACAAGCAGAGAATCCAGCTGTGTAGATGGCACCGGTCTGGGCTGGAGCATCGAATTGGAATTGGTAGTTCTCGGCGATGTATCCAGTTCGCATTTTATCGTCGAGGAGAACACCGTCAGAAAGCTTGACGGTGAGGGTTCCTTCTGCGCCGCATTGTGCTTGACGCTGAGTAAAAGTTAGCAACTATTGAACCGTAAAAGATGTAGCCGCCACATACCTTTACAATGGTTGGTGTCTTGGTGAAGTTGACAGCCTGGATCTGGAACGATCCAGAGTACGAAGAAGAGCATCCTTCTGGTGCCTCTTCTTGTGGTGCGATGTCCTGAGTAATACCTTGTGGTGCAGCGAAGGCAACGGCAGCCAAAGCTGCGAGAGCGAATGTAGTCTGCATGTTTGATAGCAAGTGAGTTTTTGTAGATATTAAGTTGAGAGGATAAGATTGGGTAGCTAGGAAGATGAGATGTAAGTTTGGAAGATTGATAGCGAATGACAATCTTGAAGAGGGCAGAAAAGGATGTTTAAATATCTTGATTCACTACAATAAAAGCAGGAAACGAGGAGGCAGGCAAGCTTAAGTAGTATGGTTGCCCTAGACTCCCAGCCCACCCTGGTGAATGGCACTACTGATCAAAAGCAGAATTAGTCCTCACTTGTTTGGTTGCTGTGGGGCCCATAGATTCTCGTCCACGACGACCGCCGCCGGAGCTGCTCTAGTTGCACACTTTGCATGAGGCTTTCTAGAAGGTGACGCCGAAGTTTGCGTGCGTGTTCCCAGAAATAGCATTTGGAAGGCTGGAAAGTAAGCGCAAAATGATAATTATGTGCCAACCGAGCAGGAATAGCGGGTAGGACTAAAACTTTTCATCGCACCTTCTATGATTGTATGCTGTAATAGCATGCCCAATCAGTTCTGGTGCTTCGTACTCTTGGCTGAGAACGATCCAACTGGAAGGTTGTATGATATTGAAACGAAGGATCCTAACCGGGCAACTTTGGTTGGAGGAGCGATGGAGGGGTAACTAACGAGCAACCTACACTCTGCCGAGCTCCTAACTCCTGCATACGACGCAAAGAGGCTGCTCTCTAAAGTGGATCATATTTCTGGTTCCGGTGCAACACCAACAGCATCCTGGCGATGGTAAAGTCATCTTTGTGGCGGGAAATTCGGTCGTCTACTTCGTAGCTCGAATATGCATACAATACTGGAGGCGGGAGAATACGAGAGTCTCACTCGTCTGGACGGTGGAAAGGGGTCTATCTAGTGCGAAGCTATTCACACCGAGCCACCAGGCCAGAAAAGACACATAAGCCAGCCAACTATGTGAAAATAATAGTCATTTGCGAAGCTGCGAAGCTGCGAAGCTATCGTGAGCTTCTCCGGAGTCCGTCTGTCTCGTATAGCTGTGGTGATCGGATTTCGGTATATCGGATGCTAGAAGAGGGATATCTATGATACGTTGAGGACTGGGGTTGGCTAGCGGGGGATTTTCGACCGGGGATAAGATAGAGGCTTACCCGTCCAATGATAATTATTGTTTGTCTTGTCTTGTGTGTTGCACGGCGGCGCAAGATGTGGGGATATCCCGCGCTTGACCTGGTTGGGTGATTTGACCGCAAGTCTGTACACAATTTGATGAAGTCTTTTTCTGATTTTGACGCCCCTGAAACATGCGAGGTAAGGCAATGTGCAAGCGAAGTGCACATGTCGTTTGTCAACCGCTTTTATGGTAAAGATGGGCCACCATATGTTTGACTTCTCCTTAGGCCTACTTCTCCTCCTTCTAGTTTCTGTCGACAACGTCTGGGTCTGCGTTTGCATTTGCGTTTGCGGTCCACGGTCTCCGGTCCGACATGGTGATCGTTGGCATCTTTGACTCCCCCTGAGCAACCAACGGCCGACTAGTAACGAGTAAAGAATATCAATCGACCTGTCCTGCACCAGGACACGCGCTCGGCATCTCGATAGGCGGGTTCAGAAAACGCCAACATCGCCAACATTCGTCCCTTCGATCACGACATCTCGAGATATGCTGAGGCTTGAAGAAGGATAACCCACGGGCACATGAGAGAATAGATGCTAGATTACGTACTCCCGCGCCTACCAGCCACTAGAAGACCCTGCTGGCGGTCTGGTGTGGTGTGGTGTGAAGAAAGTATCCTTCAGCCTTCAACAACCTGTATTGGGAGCAGATTGACTCTCAGACGTGCAGTAGAGCGGCTTAGAATGATTGGGACGGTGTTGATCGTTCGCGGAAGTAGTTTTAGAGTTGTCATGCCGCTGCCAAGTTGCAACTGAGCGACGACGATGCAAATGGCTGAGGTGACTCCACCACAGGTGGTCAGTGCTGTAGCTGTGGCTGTGGATGTGGAGGATCGTCGCCAGCACCCCGCCCCCGCAATTCCTGGTTTCTTTCCATTCATCACCAACCACCCAACATGACGGGACAACACCATATACTCGACTACGAGTACATGAAGATAGCTGAATGTATTGAAACACCGCTAACAACAGCGTAGATATTTCTCGACCTGAAATGATTTTATCGAGAGAGTTTACTTGCCTGGCCACCCTCGACTACTGTACTAGGTATAACATGAAGTTATATCTGGCGATCAAAATCTGTAGCGTGGACATATGTACAAGTAGGTCAGACATCTTGCCGATAACACTCCGGAAAGATATTTGCCATTGATTGCTCACTGATCTTCAATTGGATGATCTTGAGATGCCAACAGTCACAACGTCAAAAGTTCACATACGTGGGTTACACTACTAGCGACAGATGTATTTTATTGACGCCCCTATCATTCACTTCTAAATGACTATTCCTGTCTCACTTTCCTGGAACTCTGATGACTAACAAGAAATCGTAGTTACAAGGCACTTATCTCCCATATCTGGCATACTTGTCTTCGAAATGGACCCTTATACGAAACCCTCTCTCTTCGTTATCATCACCTCCAATATCCAGCTCCTCCCGCCAGTTCCGTGGACTCATCATCAATTATTCATTGCTTCCGATCCCATTATCATTCCTGCTTTTAAAGCATCTGCAACCAACCTCCCTCCTTCACCTCAACTCTAGCCCTCAGAGCCACGCAGCTTTTCGCTCCTTCTACTCCATCTCTTTCATGACAGCAAACACAACTTCAAGCTCCGCAATCCGTATACGGGTGTCACTGCAGTCACGGGCTCATACACCGTGACCTCAGACGGGAAGCTCAACTCATGGAGCCCGAAAGTATTTCACCCGCCGCATAAGTAGTGGCTATGTGAGCTTTTAGACCGTTTACGCATATCAGCAATCACAGTGAAGACTGTAGTGTCAGTGCGGTAAGAGAGCAAAGGACAGTGTTAGCTGGTTACGATATGGAACTAACGCTGCATATTAGGCAGTTAAAAGAATACTGCTGTAGTACAACATAGATCCTCCTGCAATAACATCTTTGTTTGAGATCTCTCGTACGCAAAATGGTGCAAGAAGTATTTCTACCCTCCTAAAAGTTGCGGAATGACGTGGTATCCTCGCACTGGCGCACTTCTAATCGTTGTATCATAACTACTTCTAGAAACAAGGTATCACGCGCATCTAAACATTTGATACTCGTATTAGATAAAAGTAATACTTCTCAAAGTACATGGTCGTCTCAAAGAATTACATGTCTATCCGTGTCCTTAGCAAAGCTCCCATTGGGTATTCGCTATCCATTGGAAGTAAGAAGCGAGTTGGCAGAGAGTGAAGCGAAAGTGGACGTAAGAGCTTAAATAGGCTAAGCATGTACTCTACCAATGGCAGAACAAGCGAATATGCCCTACTGGATGTTTTTTTGCGTGTTTTTTTGTGCTACCAACTACCTTCAAGGTAACCCCGGCGTATCCATCCTTTCTTTCCTCGATATGCCACTATGGAATTCCCATACGAATTGAAATATTAATAACCTGCACTCTTCATCGCTGCCGTGCAGACTAGCTGAGACCGCAGGTTCTGTCCAGCTCTTGAGAAACGAATTCCCTCAGTCACCGTATTCTCCGTAACGGCTGTAATTTTTCCGGACTACTACATAAGTACTTAGTTGTCTGCTAGCTTGCGTGTTCGCGTGCTCGCTTAAGAGGTGAAGGAGGAAAGTGGTGGAAGGAGAAGAAGAAGTACGGCCTAATGATCTCGGTGAAACCGAAACTAGCAAGAAACAATGAAGTAAGCTATCTGCTTTATTTTAGATTTACTCTACGTTCTACCGTATCCTCGCGTAAGGCTGTAGACCTTGGTCCAGAGCTAAGAGAGCGAAGGCTAAGAAGGCTTTAATCGAGTCTTAGTCACAAGCAATAGGTTCGCTAGCTACCATGTACTAACGATAGATAGGAAATAGTAGCGCGCTGAGACTAAATTGGGGATTTTAGCATAAGGCGCGCGGATTCATACTTCTTAGTCTGAAGACGTCATCGCAGATCTCCTCCTCACTAGTAATCTAACACTGGACTTAAATCGAAGACTAATTAAGCGTTTCCTATTAATACAAATGCGAAGGAATGTCTAAGACGATGACTCGGTTTCCCATATTTTGCTTATGATTATGGCTACCGAGGGCTATTCTTCTCCACACGAACCAACGAATGACGTAGCACGGATTTAAATAGTGTATACTACTTTCTAAGCTTATATCGCCGCGCTAGAACTAATATTGTGCTGGAATGTTTTAGTGCTACTACTTGTACTTTCCACCTTATCGAGCGTAGGGCTAGACTCTCAGATATCCACAGTCCTTCTATTCGCGACGTTTAGGTTTTTAGACAATTGGGAATAACTTAATAAGACGGGACGGTTTATTAAATGGCTTCAGTCTACTTTGGTTTCGACATTCTAGCTGGCCTGAGATCCGAGTTCGAGGGAGTATTTTCTTTTAAAGCTGCGAATGACGTAGTACTGATTTAAACAGTGTATACGAAATCTTGTCGGCGAGCAGCTAGGCTTGATCGCGTAAGAATATCTAAGTTCGGATATATCTATTTTCCACCTGGTGGAGCGTAGTGCTAGACTCTGACACTACTCTACTACACTTCTTTGGCCAAGTTTCTGTGGGAACTCACAGAAATGTGTTATTCGGAATAGAACAGTTTACTAAATGATTCGAGTTCATTTGATTTGTTTTAGACATTCTGACCAAAATCACACTAAAGGAATTAACAAAGTCAATATCAATCTAAATGCAATACGATGATCAGACCTCCGATAGACATTTGAATCACTCTATAAAGGCAAGAGAACAGGATAGGTGCCACAAGAATAACTGTGATAAGCGCGGGCTGATTAAGGGAGAAAGCAGCATACTTTCCAAGTAATACACACTTGAACACAAGGCCCTCGTCATCATCTGGCAGTAGAGTGAAACAGTACAACCCCAACCATCGTACTTCAATTATCCCAATCAGTAGAGCTGAACACAAAACTCCCGAATCCAGCACCCCGTGTTTACCCTTGAGGAATCAAACGAATCTCTTGATTTACTACTTGCTCTATTTCACAACATGAGATGATTCCGATGTCGTGTATTCGACTCCAGCTATCGAATGGATTGTTTTACCAGCCTCACTAAGCACACAAATCTCTTCTAGCTATCTCCTATCTTTCTCTGTCTCTAGGGCGGATAAAATGCTTTAAAGAACTGACAGTTGCTTAAGTAGGACGATAGCTAGGATAAAGATTTATGCCCAAGATTGGGAGGGACTTCTACGTATTATTCAAATATTGAATTTTAGTAATAGTTGAGGCTCAAGGTTTTTAACAAGCAGATGAAAGAGCGGCATATTTTCTGTTTGAAGAACATGACGAAATAGGCGACAAGCAACTTGCCAGCCGGGCTTCCCTGGAGAGGCGACAAGATGGCTCAATTCTATACAAGTTTACGGATGTCTACATGACTCAGTGTTGGCTTTGTAGCCGTAAACAAGTCAGCGCTGTGTTCACACAATATGAACCCCTAGTACATTATCCCCTGGGAATTTCGAACATTAAGCGAGGCATTTCGTGAGATACTTTGATGTTAATTAGGAGCAACCGAAGAGTTTAGAAATTCCAAAGAAAAATCACTGCGAACTAATCGTTTGATATGCACTTCCAACGCAAGCGAACAACCATCTCCAAACTCAAGCCCCTCATCGGCAGAAACTGTTGTCAGATTAGATCAAGTTACTTCCATCACAGATCACACTGCTCAAGTAGATACCATCGCGCAAGGCAAGGCTTCGGACTCTGGCAGTTGCTTTGTGTGCATTGAGTGACCTCTGGTAAGCTCTTTGATATCATCACTCAACAGCACTAGATGATTGATTCGGAAGCAATGCGTGAGAGTTGGTCTCGGAGTAGAGACGGTATAGAAGGCTGGTTGACGGCAAGAAAAGATGGCCCGAAACGTAGAGTAGAAGATTAGAAAGAAGGCGATTGAATCTCTAGGATGAGACTGCGAAAAAAAAGTCCGAGGAAACGCAAGCGAGCGGAAGCACTTGCTGCAATAAAAGGGAGCCTCGATGGCTTTCCTCAAAACACCACGGGGTGTCCTAGCTCAGCTAGGATATCATGTAAATGCGTTGTAAATTGTGAATCCTTAGACGTGAATCTCATATTCTACGCTTTTACGATTGGTCGCCGCGAAATGGCTCACCCGATATGCCTATTCCCAGGATATCCCAGAACCCCTCAACTCCGAACGGAATTGGTATTGCAATATAGAGACGAACAAGATCTATTCGCGATCAGCTTTCCACAACCCGAAAGGTCCTTTGCAATTCTTCCACATCTTGATTGTACCATCCTCGCTGCCGGTGGCGTACAGCTTCCCATCAGGGGAGAAGCTGATGCTCCAGATAGGACCATGGTGACCTTTGTGTACGTCTAAATCTGTTAGTACTATTACACAGAGAAGAGGAGTATCCTCACCTAGTTCCTGCTCGGAGTCGTAGTCGTACACTTTTGCCCATGTGTCCTTGATACCTCCCGTGACGAACTTCCGTTGCGTTGGGTGCAGGGCGGCACTGCCGACATCATACGGTAGCTCGACTGATTTAATCAGAGTTCGCGAGTCTTGTCCACCGTAAAAGTAGATAGTTCTACCTGCCGCAATTACGAGGACTGGGAAACCACCACCAATATCACTCGGATGTGGTTGCACATTGGTGAATTCGCAAGAGCCGATATCACCCTTGACAAGCTGCTCTTGGACAACTGATTGAGATCGCAGGTTCCACCATCTAATAGCTTTGTCGTCACAAGCAGTGACCAGAACATTAGGATCCTTGGTCCAGACTATAGCTTTGATAGTGCCCTTGTGTACACCAGCTCCGACTTCGAAACCCTCCTCAGCGCCAATCAAGGAGCGATCCGCAGATCCATCGCCCTTGATATCGGAATTACCGACCATCTTCTTTTGTACCGGGGCAGCAGTAGGATTAGAGATAGCGCCGACCTTGGATAAGTCAAATATTCGAAGTTTCTTTTCCATACCCCCTGTCGCTAGAAGGTGGCCCTGTTCAGGAGGAAATGCGATTGCCCTTACGATATGGTTATGCTGAAGAGTACACATCACCTCACCACTATGAGTATCCCAAACTTTTCTAGGAGACGGTCAGCTGCTGTGGATTGCATGTCGAAGAATGAATTCTTACGCTGTAAAATCCGCGGACGCGGTCGCTGCAGTTGCGGCATCGGGAGACAGTCGTGCCTGATATACAGCGCCTTTATGCCCAAAAAAAGTGCCAATCCTGTATTTGTGAGCGAAAGACAAGTCGGCTAGTGTTGAGAAACGTACCAGTCACCTGTAACGCCGTCACGCAGCATAGGATTATTATCTAGGGCACATCAGCTTTGTTTTGACAATTACCCCGCGATACTTACCCTTGCAAGCCGAAATCACATAGTAGTCCTCGTCCCCATCGACAAACCCGGAGAAACTCAAATGTGTGACAGGTCGGGAGTGCCCATGGCAGGTCAATGGTACAAATTGCTTCGAGATCTCGGGTCCGCCCATGTTTGTAACGTTATGTCTGAAATCTGGAGGTGAAATGTGGTATATTGTTCGAGCTTCGTGCACTCGAGGAGATAGAAAATGTGTGGTCGTGAAGGCGTTAGGTGGCAGTCAAGACTTGTGGAAAATGAAGGAGGATAGCGGGTACGGCAAAGAAGGATAGTCCCACTGTTGCGATGCTGTTTTGAGGTCGGGATGTGCGAACGAGAGGACCGAAGTATCGCAACGTGCTGTAATACTTTCCAAGATAGAAGATTCGTAAAACGGGTCGTAACGGTCGTTAAAAGATCTTTTCGTGGAAGCGCTGTATTCGTAAAATATTCTTGTAATATTAAGGAGGAAGAACACAGGCGAGGTCAAACTGCTTTGGCCAAAGGCACTCCTGATGTAGAGTGTCTTGGGTGTGAAGTGGAGAGCATCGAGATCCTTATGAGGTAAGATGATTTTGTGACATTAGCGCCAAACGCGCTCGCAGGGGGCAGGGCCTCGATAAGGCTCACGTGATCGTTATCGCGGCGGGACTGATCCGATCTAGGTACGCCCGAGGCGGCTGGTGTCGCTTTCCAAGCTGCAGAAGCGTTAGAAGCTCGTCGTCGAATATGGAATAGACAACGACGCGGCAGCATTCTTTCTCTTTGCGCCAGAAAAAGTTGTCTAGAACGAGAACTGACAATTTTCCCGATATCCCATAATGGCTGAATATAAGTTGTCTGCCTCCCTCTCTGGGCATGAAGATGATGTAAGGACTTCGAAGGCTGATCTTGAGCTTCCTGTTAGGTTTTAAAGTAGCAAACACTAATCCGTGAGTTTACAGGTCCGCGCCGTCAACTTTCCCACCTCGAAAGGCATCATCTCAGCTTCCCGCGACGGGACTGTCCGATTATGGAAGCTCCTTTCTGACAATCCTCCATTATACGATGCGACGATATCCTCGAACTCAACTAGTTTCGTGAACAGTCTCGCATATCTACCCCCAAGCTCAGGACATCCCGAGGGCTTGATTATTTCGGGTGGTAAAGACACAGTTATCGAAGTACGACAGCCTACGAAGGGACCAGAGGACAACGCTGAGGCGTTGCTGCTTGGTCATGGCAATAACATATGTGCTTTGGATGTTGCCCTCGATGGCAAATATATTGTTAGCGGAGGTTGGGACTCTGAAGCTAGAGTTTGGCCAGTAGGGAAATGGGAATCAGAGGTTGTAATGAGAGAGCATCAAGGGAGCGTGTGGGGAGTGTTGGCTTATGATTCGGAAACCATCATCACAGGTTGCGCCGACAAGCTGATTCGAGTATACACCACCACTGGCAAGTTACTAAGGACAATCCGCGGGACTGAGGACTGCGTGCGAGCCCTATGCCGAATACCGAAAGGTCACCCTTCTGGAGCAGACTTCGCTTCTGCCGGGAATGATGGCAAGATTCGATTCTGGTCACTTTCGGGACAACAGTTGGGGCAATTTCAGGCCCATGATAACTACATATATTCCCTAACGATGTCCCCATCCGGTGAGATGTTTAGTGCTGGGGAAGATAGGTCAGTACGGATATGGAAAGGGTCCGAGTGTATTCAAACAATCACACATCCAGCAATATCGGTTTGGGATGTAGCTGTTTGCGCAGAGAATGGAGATATCGTGACTGGAGCCAGTGACGCAATTGTCAGAGTCTTTACTCGGGATCCAGCTCGTGCTGCTGATGCAGAAACCACAAAACAGTTCGAAGACTCAGTGAAGGAATCTTCAATACCACAACAATCACTACCCGAAGTGAACAAAGAGCAATTACCAGGTCCAGAATTCCTAACTAAAAAGCTTGGAACGAAAGAAGGACAGGTTCAGATGATCAAAGAGCACAATGGAGCGGTCACTGCGCATCAATGGTCAGCTAGTAAGCAATTTAATGTCAATCTTGGTGTTTGTCCTACTAACGATTCGTAGGTCAAGGGCAGTGGATAAACGTTGGTACTGTGGTAGATGCGGTGGGAAGCAGTGGGAAGAAGGTCGACTATCTAGGCAAGGAGTACGACTACGTGTTCGATGTTGATATCGAAGATGGGAAGCCACCTCTAAAGTTGCCTTATAATCTGTCGCAAAATCCATACGAAGCAGCCACAAAGTTCATTGGGGACAATGAGCTTCCAATCACATATCTAGACCAAGTAGCAAATTTCATCACGACAAATACTCAAGGAGCAACAATCGGACAACAACAACAAGCGCCCTCAGCGCCCGATGCTTGGGGCAGCGATAATCGATACCGACCTGGGGATGATACAGCTACACCATCTATACCAACGCCACCTAAGATTCTTCCACAGAAAGAATATCTCAGCATTCTAGCCGCTAGAGTAGCAGCCATGCAGAAGAAAATCGGTGAACTGAATCAAGCGCTGATCGAGAATGGACAGAAAGATGTTTCGCTAAATCCAAGCGAGCTCTCGACCCTCGCAGCCGTTTGCAAGAAGCTCGAATGCCCAACAGCAAAATCAACATCCGAGGCAACATCGGGCGGCCTTGAGCTCGCCGTTAAACTCACCACAGCTTGGCCGTACAAAGACAGACTCCCAGGTTTGGATCTCTTCCGTCTCCTAACCACTGCCCCTGAAACCGCCGCATTCTCACATCCTCGTGGCGGCTCTATAATCGATATTCTCGCAACCGCCGCCTCAGAATCCACCCCACCAGCCGAGAACCACATAATGATGGCCGTCCGCGCCTTCGTCAATCTCTTCGCCTCAGAAGCCGGCCGCGTGCTAGCAATAAAGCAATTCGACACGATCCAAGAACTCATCACCAGCTCTCTAGCCAGCAACAGCAATAATCGCAATCTCCTCGTCGCCATCTCGACTGTCTATATCAATTATGCTGTCTACTTCGCCACGCAACCAGATTCCACCTCCTTCGAACACGTCATTGCTATCTTCGACACGCTCCAGAAGATCTTGACGACCCAGTCGGACTCTGAGGCTATCTATCGCGCCCTCGTAGCTACAGGCACGCTGCTGACTCTCGATGAGGAAATCACCACTGCGGCGAAGGAAGTCTACGGTATTGCTGCTGCGGTGGAGAAAGCGGTGACGAAAGCTAGCGATCCTAGAGTTAAGAATGTGGGTAGGGAGATTGGGCTGTTGTTGAAATAGAGTGATGGCGAAGAGTAAGAGATCAGCGGCGAGGGAAAAACTTCATGGGATGCGTATGTATAGCGGGATGCTGGGGCGACGACATTTATGATAGAACTTGCGTGCGTGCATTGCTGGGAGTAGAATAGAAATGAAGCGATGAGGAACATGAAAACGCGAGCTTTTAACATTCTACATATCACTTGCATGGCTGCTACTCAAATATTACTTACACCTTATGCCAGGCACTCATGGTCATACTGATCGTCATAATGCTCGCTTTTCGCAACTATACATTTTGCGTGAGAACTCTTAAGGCGCTTGTTAAAATCCTAGGGTATCATGCAAAGAAATTCCACAATCCCCACCACGTCATCCAGCCTGTCTGCCAACACGTCAGATTCAAATTCAGGGTGATAATTTCACTCCACCGTCTTGTGGTTCGGGGTCTTCTACCTTTAGTGTGGGTTTTGGTTCTTCTGTGAGTATCTTTTGGCTTATTGGCTCTAGGGCCGCGGGCGTGGGTTTTGCTTCGATGGTATTTGCTTCTGTGGCTTGTTGTTGAGCAACTGCTTCGATTGTCTGTGTGTCTTCTGGCTCCGTGCTCGCTTCCTGCACTACGGATATCGATTCTGGTTCCTCTGGCACTGGTTGTGGAGTAGCTGTTTCGGATGTTTGTATAATTTCTGGCTCCACGATTGGTTCCGGTACTAGAGGTATCGACTCCGAGTCCTCTGTGACTGGTTGTGGAGTGACCATTTCGGTTGTCCTTATAAGTTCTGGCTCCGTTGTTGCATCCTGTATTTGAGGTATCGTTTCCGGTTCAACGCTGGATTCCTGCTCTTCCATTCTCGTTTCCGGCTGACTTGCAATTTCCAGCTCTTTCGCGACCTCGCCATCCTCAATCATCGGCGGTGTATCTGCAGATAGCGACCAGTAGATTTGAGTGTCTGAGAAGTCGCTTCGAATCTGGGGAAATCCTGTTTTTTCATACCCATCGACCATTACTTTTAATGTCTTGACTGTCAAATCTGAGATATCCCTGGAGAGGGAATATTAGCTTATTCCCTACTATAAGAGAACAGGCCATAGACTTACGAGCTTGGCCCCCCAAACCTTTCGACATCTGTACATATTAATACTTTCGGGATTGCTTGTTTTGCTACTGTCTCGTAGATTTCGGCGTAGCAATGAATGGCGTAAACCATGGTACTTTCTGTAATCCTCGTGAAGGCTTCTGGGCTTGGGAGAACTTCGTACCCGAGATTTGTGAGGAATTCGGTGTCGAGTTGCGTAAAGGCTGGATCTTGAAAGACTACTTGAAGTTTTTCTTCCTGACATGCTAGTTATGGATGTCAGCTAAAGCAGTACAATGTCATGAGTTGGCGGAGACATTTACTTAGTCTCTCAAGAATATCTTCCAAAGCAACTAATTGCGTGAAGCTTGACTTTCTGCCCTCGCCTCTGGCATTTTGGAAACTGCCTAGTCCCAAGCAGACGATATTACTCATCTGTGTATCTTCTACAGTCTTCTCTTCAAGTATGATCCTTAATTGTCGACATGCCTCGCTTTGGCCCCATGCTTTCCTCGCTCTTCCATATTCCACCTCGATCTCTTCTATCGTGCGATCAACATAGTATGCATTACCAATCTTGAAATCCGCTGCAATTGCCCACAGTTCCGGTCCGGCATCACTTCTAGGCGCTGATTTGGGAGTGGTAGATGGTTTATCGATAACATGTGTCCATCCCTCCTCATCTAACACCTCTTTCCTCTTTGTATGCACAACTACTTTTTTCGGTGGTGCACCACCAGCCTTTCTCTTCTTGCGACCTGTGTGTGGCATCTTTCCCTCCAATTGGGGGTTATTTTTGCGGGGTAGCTATTTTTGTTCCTGGCAAGCAAGCTTATGTCTCCGAAAGAAAGCTTCTAGAGGCTCCGTGACGTGCAGCTCAGGATCCGGGAACTTCTTCAGCGGATAGTCCAAATATACTTGCCGTGGTCGTTTATCTGCCACTGTCTGACCAAGAGTCTGGGGTTGCGCTGACAGAGCTATGCAAGTACTCTATCGATGTCTTAATTTGACTTGCGGCTTCTCAATTGAGATACTCTACCGAGAGCGAGCTGCAGGCTTAACGTTTGGGAAGCACGCACGCGAAGTATCGCTGGTAACGAACAGTAAAGTTCTCTGGCTGGAGTGAAGAGTGTGATTTTGGATGGAGGGGTTGAGGGTGTGGTGGGGAAGTATTTTTAGAAAAAAATGTTCGGCAGATGGGAGGGCTTTCCAAAGCGGTGAATTGAAAAAGGTTAGAGGGAATTGATAAGATTGGATAAGCGAAAGGGCGGGAGGGAAAGCCTCGAAGCCGAGCTCGAGCCAACTCACTTGTGTCGCCGACTTGCCGTTTACGACGTACTGTACTACGTACATCGGGAAGACCCGAGGAGAAGAGCTGCCAGTGCCAGGCACGACCCAGGTCGAATTGCAAGCAAGCGCTGGCAGATGTGATAAGGTGAAAAGGCCATGTTGGAACTTGGACCTTGGAACTTGAAAGTGGAGAGCGAGCGTTCCAAGGTTGCTGGCGGTAAAGGATCACGAGGTTGGAAGCGAATGATGCGATTTGTGACACTATGAGCGTCGTCGTCGTGCGACAAGTGAAGCACTACCGTGTACGAGGTATCTAGTAACTCCGGCCAGACAGACGCCTTTCTTTTCTTGTCAGGTCTTCTGTCAATCCGTGAACATCCAATGGCTCGCGGCCGATCAATTATTCGTGGATTGGGCGAAAATGGAATGGACCGACTCTGATTCGAGTACTGTACATTGTGCTCGCCGTAAGCGACATTTCGGTTCCATCACCACCAACAGGTACGCTTGGAGGGCATCATGCATCCTTTTTGGGACCGGTACATGGCAGAAAGGTCGTAGTACAGCGTTCGTGAGGGTGTCGACTGTACGGAGTCGACCTGCCAGATCGATACCGTACGGTACTGAGGACTGTAAGATGTAAGGTGTAAGATGTAAGGTGTTGTCCACGCAGCACGCGCTATTTCAGTCATGCTCTCGCATCAGGTTCCAGGTTTCCCACCTGAGGCCCAAAAGCCGCAGACCAAATGCAATGCCCAGACCTCAAGCAAGCTTCCTTCACCATGGATACTCACTCCGTACAACCTCACGAATTACGATATCCGTATGGAGTACCGCGAAACAGATCTCCATCTGATGTTGGAAGTGAGTTTCCAGAAAAGATGAGCCAATACAATACCGGTTTATTTGATTTTCTGCCAGCGGCTACCCGTACTGGTGGAATTCCCTTCACTTGCCCATACGGTATCTACTGCAAAGATATATCCGAAAT
Organism: Chaetoscypha palmicola; assembly: GCA_003988945.1. Taxonomy (NCBI): domain Eukaryota; kingdom Fungi; phylum Ascomycota; class Leotiomycetes; order Helotiales; family Helotiaceae; genus Chaetoscypha; species Chaetoscypha palmicola. Next base: position 32,697 of record QYAH01000148.1, on the reverse strand, counting down.
CCCGAACAACCAGCAGAGTCGTTTCTACCTTTCACCTTGCCGCTCACCTCATCTTCTCGCGCCCACACTCATCCATGCATTGGAACCCCCCGGCGCGTCCAGTTCTCTCCCTCCTCCCCATTGGCCATCGTTATGCAGAACATTTGAGGCTATACCCGCTTGGGGGCGACAGGTGGAGCAATTAACCGTGTGCTGCCCTGGCACTACGAGGGGTACGCACCCTGATTGGTCGACTCCAACCGCCCACAGTCCATCTGCATCCAACCCTCCCCAACTGTCAACACCTCGATGCGCTCTCTCACTCGTCGCCTGCAGACGAAGGGCAGGTGGAAAAGGTGTGCGCTGCTCAGCCCAAGAACAAAAGGTCGCTGACAGCCAAGATGGCTGCATTGTCAAGACCTCTCTCGCCTTCAAGTTGTGATCCTGTCATTCTGCTGTCGTCGTCGTTGCTTCATCCGCAGTCATTGTTGTTGCACCTCCCATTTATCTCGACCTCGACCATCCTTTGTTCTTCACGTACTGGCGGTGCCTCTTTGATACTTTGCGATTCCAACACCCAACTAACATATCGCTCCCACAAACCATCTCATCGCGAGTCGCAAGACGATAACAACAAGGAGTACGATATAGATTGAGATCATAGGAGGAGTCAAACATCATGTTGTCAAGGATATCACGAGTTATCGCCGTTGCGGCTGTGTGTTTAACAGCTGTGAATGCTCATACCGTCATTACATACCCGGGATGGAGAGGAGACAATTTGATTACGAACGATACATGGCCCTTTGGGATGCAATGGATTTATCCTTGTGAGTAGCCCTATTTAATATCTAATAGCCGACCATCTTTTCGATACCTCTTTCCATACATAGTGATTGCGCTGGTAGCTCTTTTCTGCGTCTATTTTCGCAACTATCTTCGCCCTGTTATCTGGAGTAAAAATCATCTCCTTTGTCCTCTCAAGTACTTCTCTTCATAAAATCCAAAAATTGCCTCTAAACACACAATCTAACACTCCTCAGGCGGTGGACATTTCACAACCACCAACCGCACAAAATGGCCCATCACCGGAGGTGCTGTCTCCCTTCAACCTGGTTGGTTTCAAGGCCATGGCACGGCATTCTTTTATATGAATCTTGGATTCGGAACAGATGGACCGGACAATGGGCCACCAAACATGTCATTCCCAATGGTTCCAGTGTTCCAAATTGTAGGTCCATCGAAGAACCCATATCCAGGCACTTTCTGTCTGCCACAAGTACCATTACCCGTGAACACAACCGTCAAGGCTGGAGATAATGCTACGATCCAAGTCGTAGAAATTGCTCTACACGGTGCTGCGCTCTATAGTGTAAGTCTTCTCACAAGGTCTGGCAAGGTTGAAATGGAAGCTAACGGATTTCGAATAGTGCGTGGATATCACATTCGCCGAAGTCGACGACCCAGAGATCAACGAAGTCAATTCCTCGAATTGTTTCAACAGCTCCGATATCTCGTTCAACAACGTCTATTCCATCTCAGCGGGCAGCACATCCGATGCACAAAGGACGCTAGAGATCGCCTCGTTCATCCCGTTGCTCGCGCTTGGTCTTTGGGCATTACTATGAACGAACCATCTCCATCCTGCTGTAATCAGACGCAGTTGGCGCTCGGAGCCAAGAAATATGATGAGAGAACGATCAAAAGACGGGATTGAACATATTGCCAATGTGTGCCATTTGTCATCCCTGGATTTCTGTAGATATTTAGCATTCATCTTTCTTTTCCCCTATACCTATGTCTCGTCACTGGGTAGGATGTATATCTTTCGGCGTTCCGGCAGGGGATTTTTATCTTTTGGAGGCTTGCATATACTTGCCTTGTAATTTTCAGAATTATCCGTGGATGGCAGAGAGAAAGGATGGCGCGGGGAGGGGAGGAAGAAGCAGTGGATGAGATAAGATTGGATATGTGGTTTCCATTCGAGAGATGATATATAGCTTTCATATCTTGGTTATATGAATGAGTAAAAAGACTTCAAACATATATCTCTACCCGTCGTCGCTTTCGCCTGACATGTCCCTGGCCCGATTTGACAGCCATCGCGACTCTCATCTGGAACGCAGTCGATCTCGGATGCTCAACCAAGAATGTATGTCCTCTCCGTCCATCGCTCCTCCAGCTCTTTCGCGTCCATCATCGCTCTCATCAACCACCACCACCTCCTTCGCCATCTCTTAGATCGAGCTCCACAATCCCAGAACCCCACCTATACGTTGCTCGTCTAAACGCCCCCAACCACTCCCAGCATCTCGCTACGAGCTTGAATCTGCACTTCCACGCCGGCATGAGATACATATATGGTAACTCTCCCCACACAGCCCCGGTTTTTGCTGCTCGCTTCATGCCTCGCTTACCACCGTCTTCGCTATGGAGGATGATGCGGAATGAGAGAGGTCGGGCTATAAGAGTTTAGACTATGTATAAATGTGCGTGTGCTAGGTCACAGATGTGTGGGGGATCTGGAATGCGAGATGCTAATATTTGCTATAGCTTGAGTTCGAGAGAGGCATCCATCGCTGCGAATACTATCCTCCACGGTCTACGTCTTCGCAACCTCTCCACCTCATCTCCGCCCCTCAATTAATACTCCCACTCTCAACCACAGTCCCAAACACATCCCCCAACTCCGCCAACACAACCCGAACCACATCCTCCGCCTTGACCCCAGGGATATCACGATCCCCCACCGCCCCCTCGGCAACAATCACATCGTACCCCCTCTCGTGTCCCTGCCGCGCCGTCGTGCTCACACACACGTGCGCCATATACCCCGTCAACACCAGCTGTTTCTTCCCCGTCTTCTCGATCTCCTCCGCGAGGCTGGTTCCGGTGAAGGAGCCGGGGAATTGCTTGTGCACGACGGCTTCGGAGGCGTGGGGTGCGAGGTCGTCGAAGATGTCGGCGAGGGGGGTGGAGGGCGTGAAGAGGGGGGCGCCCGCGGGGGTGTCGTGGACGCTGGGGGGTGAGTGGGTGTTGAGTGAAGAAGGGGGAGGGGACTTACATATGGATGATTGAGGCGTTTGCGTTTCTGTATTTTTGGAGGAGGGAGTGGATTGCTTGGCTGGTTTGGTCTACTTTTTCGGTTTTGAGAAGGCCGTGTTTGTATCTGGTGAGTGAGTGTTAGCGATTTGTTTTCATTGCACGTGAGGGTATTGAGGAGGGGGAGGAAGATGCATACTCATTCTGCGCATCGATGATGAGGAGAACACTGTCTGCGATTGAGGCCTTGGACGGCGACACACCAAGATGTTCTCTGAATCCCTTTGCCATTGTTGCTGTGTTATCAATTGCAATTGTCTCTGCTGTACTAATTTTCTATGAAGATGATCCTTTCAAAATCCGGGAAATCACAGGTTAGATATACTTTCAATGTCTTGGAAATGGCAGAAGATTGGGTACAACGTAGATTGGAAGGGCTGCGATGATAAATCGCCATACCTATGCCCAGCCTAACATCTCAACACCCATCGTGCGAGGTGCTATCACACTACAACATGACTACTATCTCCTTACATCTATATGCGGGGAAACCTGGCCCCCTTTCTACCCCAACAGTTAAGCGGTGCCCGGACTGCGATTCGGATCGACACCGGAGGGTGGTCGGAGGGATCGCCACGATCGCCACGAGGGATTGTGTGCCCGTGTGCAGGTGGGTGAGATTGGAGATGGGACTCCTCTGCCTATTCTGACACCGAGGGCTGGACCTCGATACACTCGCATCGAGGTACCGAACCCGACTGATGCACAACTCCGCATCAAGAGGACAATGGAGGGAGTATATCTTCAATCTGAGAACCCCGATGACATGCTTCTTATGTGAGAGACCTGATCTTTCGCTCCCTCGAGAGTCGGCGATCGGCTTTTAGTTCCCCAGCCACATCTAATTTTGGTTGCAGTCCTGTGGCAAGGCACAGCCCCTCCCCCCTCGATGCTTGGCTGGCCAGGTTTCAGCATTTCGTCCAGCCAACGCCTAAACGATGAAAGCATCCAATGACGTGAATCCGGGGCCCAACAGCCCTGTCCCAGTGAACAAAGTAGGAAGTGTGAGAAACACACGGCGTTCTCCTCGATTTCTCGTATTAGCTCTGTTCCAAAGACCAGCTGAATAAGATTTGGTGCTGCGCAATCGTAAAAGCACAGTTCTGCACTACCTTCTCTAGCTGATGCGTATTGCGACCTGTGCTGCACATTCGTTGAAGAACCGAGATCTGCTCCTCTTTTGCTTTGCTTTGCTTTGCTTTGCTTTTCTGCAAACCAAGAAACCGACATAACCTTATTTGCGACTAGATCTCTCGCTCGTAGAGGACGGGGCTACAAAGCCTGATTTACCTAGGTAATCCTCGCAATCGGGCCAACATCGTGTTCGACATAGACAAGACATTCACCAGAGACACCCCGACCTGTCAATAGATCGCCGCTTCTCCCATTCGCCATTCCTCGCGATGGATCGCTCGTTCGAAAACTCATACGAAGGTCGAAGGACACCTCCTCATTCACAATTTCACCCTCCTCAACCGTCTCCTCAACAATACGAAAGCTACTCTCCCCCATCATTGAACACGAATCCCGCCGCACATCCTGATAGCTCGTTTGGTCGACTGCGAGCGGAAAGACGATACAGTAGAGAACGAGGTCCGGCGAGTCCTGTGGAAGGTTACGGTGCATCAGCCTCTCCAACAGGTCCTCCGATTCCACCACCACATCGCGACGAGAACGGCAGATATTGGGGTCAAGAATTAGGGTATAATACTAATTCGACATATTCGGACGTATCGCCAGGTGGTGATAATTACGGTGCACAAGCTGGAGGTGGAATCACGGGCATTGCGTATAGTGTAGCTGATGCGAATGCAAGGGAGAGCGGAGTCGAGGCTATGAGAAACACACCTGGTTACGACCCTCAGGGGGAGATGCATCATCATCAAAATGTCTACGAGGAGGAATCACCATACCAGAGGCCGGCACCACGGCAAGAGATGTCTTCGTCTTCGTTGACTCCTCTGGGTGCGGCTGCATTTCCTCCTGGAATTGCAACCCCTCAATCACGATCGGAAATCTCGCGATCTCCCCACAGTTTTCAGCAAGAACCATACCTCGATCAGCCCGGATATCGGTATTCCAGAAATGTGGACCCGAATCTTATGGAGTTCGACCCTAATAGTATTGCGGATGACGGAGATGACGGATTAGAGTATCGGAATGGCAAGAGGGCGTCAATGTTGAGCTTGGGACATGGTTCTTCTGACAAAGCTTTACCTGCAGCCGCAGGCGGTGCTGCAGCAGGTGGCATAATGGGCACGCTTGGTGGGCTTGTAGGGAAAGGTGGAACGAAACAGTACAATCCCGTCAACGGTCCCTACACGCCTGGAGAGTACAATCTCGGCGGACCGTCGGCTCATGAGAAGAGTGAATGGTTATCCAAACAGAAGACTGGAGGCAAGAAATTAAGGTGGCTTGTGATATGTCTGGTGGGCCTTCTTATAGCCGGTGCCATCGCAGGTGGAATTGTTGGAGGTGTCCTTGGGAGTAGAAAGAAGGCGAGCGAAGATGCAGCCGCAGGACCATCGGGAGATTCAGCAGCGGATGATAATAAGAACAATGGTGACCTCAGCAAGGATTCGGCTGAGATCAAGGCACTTCTAAACAACCAGGACCTCCACAAAGTATTCCCGGGGATTGACTATACCCCCATGTATACTCAATACCCAGATTGTATCCACTACCCAGCTTCTCAGAACAACGTCACCAGAGATGTTGCTGTGCTATCTCAACTGTCGAATACCATTCGCTTGTACGGTACAGACTGCAACCAAACTCAAATGGTCCTTCACGCCATTGATCGATTGGGATTAAATGGTACCACCAAGGTTTGGATGGGTGTATGGCAGGATTCGAACGCTACAACCAATGCTCGACAACTCCAACAAATGTACGACATCTTCGACTCCCACGGCTCAGCATCGTTCGTCGGTGTCATTGTCGGTAACGAAGTGCTCTTCCGAAAAGACATGACCATCACCGAACTGGGCACTGTCATTGAAGATGTCAAGAGTAACCTCACCGAAAGAGGCATCTCAATCCCTGTAGCCAGTTCAGATCTGGGGGATAACTGGACTCAAGCCTTCGCTGACCAAGTCGATATCCTCATGGCCAACATCCATCCCTTTTTCGCAGGCGAAGAATCCGGTGGAGCAGCCGGTTGGACATGGTCATTCTGGCAAAACAAAGACATACCCTTGAAGCCCGATCTCACGAAAAACTACATCTCCGAAACCGGCTGGCCATCCCGAGGCGGCAAGTCCTGCGGCGAAGCTACAACCTGCCCCGTGGGTTCCGTGGCTGGTATCTCGGAGATGAACGATTTCTTGGAAGATTGGGTATGTCAATCTCTCACAAATGGGACGAATTACTTCTGGTTCGAGGCGTTTGATGAGCCGTGGAAAATCAAGTTCAATGAGCCGGGCAAGGAATGGGAGGATCAGTGGGGGATGATGGATGTAAACCGCGTCTTGAAGCCTGGCGTTAAGATTCCTGACTGTGGAGGAAAGACGGCACCATGAAACCCGGGACTGCGATATAATGTGGAGGACGAGTTTTTTTAATATTCAAGACGATTTTGGACCGAGGGAAATCTACCTTTCCCGGCCTAGGTATGAGATATGAGTGGAACTAGCGTACATGACCGGAAAGCAAAGCAAGAAATGATGTTTCATTTGTCTTCTTGTTGATCGGCTGACGGAAGGGAAAGCAACCGATGCAGTGAAAGTCGCGGGGTTCTTGGGAGCTCGGTATGTATATCATAGTTAGCGCTTTTGGGCATTTGTTATGGAGTTTTGGTATGGGATAAGATGGGCTGGAATGGAATGGAATGGGATGGGATGTTGCTGATGATGGAACTGTGGATGCATGGTAGAGGGACCTGCGTCTGTCTGCCTTTGTAGATATGAGGATATGGATCGGAGTAATAGAATGTTCCCAGATTCAAAATCAAATCGGACCTAATCTTACTTGCTTGCTAGCTTATCCATCACCCGCGCGCGATATCCAATCAATACCCATATCTGCCTCCCTAACGGCTAGAATGTTTTCCAAAATCCTACGGCTCTTCCCATCTATAACTTCGCGCCTGCCTTCCTCCTAGCCTCCTTCTCTTTATCCCTCAACAGCCGTCTCAGGATCTTCCCGCTAGGACTCTTAGGGATAACATCGATGAATTCGACACCACCCTTCAACCACTTATGCCTTGCCTTATTTTCCTCCACCCATTTTGAAATCCCTCTCTTGACCATCCTATCGTTCTCTTCCAGCCCGACGCTCGAACTCTTAACGACAAATGCCTTCGGCACCTCGCCCGCTCGATCGTCAGGCACGGGGATGACTGCGCAGTCAGCTACCGAGGGGTGGGACAGGAGATGGGCCTCTAATTCTGCAGGCGCGACTTGTAGGCCCTTGACTTTGATGAGCTCTTTGATGCGGTCCACGATGAAGATATGTTCGTAGCCGGCTGGGGAGACCTTGACGACTGCTTCATCGCCTGTGCGCATCCACCGGCCTTTGCCGTCTGTGTCGTCGATGAAGGTCTCGCTGTTAGCTTTGTCGTTGTTGAGGTAGCCGAGGACGACGGAGGGGGATTGCACAACCAGTTCACCGGGAGTGTCGTAGTCGGTTATTTCTTTGTCTTCGGGGGTCACGATTCTTACGGTTATGCCGGGGAGGATAGAGCCTGAGGAGCCAAACCAGATATCGTGGTCAGCGCTAGCACAGACTACAGTGCTCGTCTCCGTTAAGCCTGGTGAAAGAGTTAGTTAAAGGAGACAGATGTTGGAACGCTAGAAGGAGGGCATACCGTATCCTTGTTTAATTTTCCACGATGGCCAGATCTTTACTACCTCCTCTGCCGTTTCAGCTCCCAGTGATGCTGCGCCTGTAAAAATGTATTTGATGCTAGATAAATCGAATTGGGAGCAAGCTTTGTGGTTCTTCGCCATCTGGATGATGATTGGTGGTACCTGAATTGTGTAAGCCAAATCTGATTTTCGGTATGCAAAAGAAACCTACCAGGAAAAGGCCTGAAATCTTGAATCGTTGAATGGCATTCAGATATGATTTCATCTCAAACTTTGGAAGAATAACAACCTCATCTCCTCGATATTGGCTGCATTGGGCAACGACTACTAAGCCGTAGATGTGACTTAATGGAAGCAGACCCAATCTGACTTCGGTTTTTGAACCCGATTCCTGAGGACTTCCGAACGCGCAAAATTGCATCACGTTTGCGATGACATTCTGGTGGCTGATCATGACGCCTTTCTGGATATTGATCATCGTTAGTCAAGTTTCTCACGGCTTGGAGAACATTTCAGAGATCAGTTACAAGGAGAGCATAGAGGGCATATTTTCACATACAGGTAATCCAGACGTCCCACTTGAATAGCAAAGATAGGCAGTCTGCCGTTTACCCTGACCCTGCTCCCATTTCAGCGGTTCGAGTTTGGGGAGTTGTCCACCATCTTTGATTAGCTGGCCAACGGTCTTGAAAGGAATTTTCCTGTCTCCTGATAGCTCCTTTGGCATCTCGAGTATGTAAACACGATCTTTCGAAATGCCAGCGGCTTTTGCTGCTTCCAAGGCAACTTCAAGAAGTGGTACACACTGTTCTCTATTAGCTTGTTCTATTTGGTCCCATCTAGTAGTGAAACTTACTGTGAAGAGACATTTTGCGCCTGATGATTTCAATTGGAATTCGAGTTCCGAAGCTGAGTAGGCCGCGTTCGCTGGGGTTGCAACTCCTGAAAGTCGATGTACGGCATATGATAGAGTCATAGAATCAATCTACCACGAATTTTTCAGTCAAGGACAGAGCTGACAGTCCTTAATTTCGATCGCATACCGTATTCAACGCAAATATTCCGGCAACTTTATCCCATTCCGTGCCTTTATTTGGCTGCCAACCAAACTCCTTCGCGAGACCCCGCGCTAGAAGCTCCACTCGTTTAGCATATTCAGCGGCGGTATATGTTGTCCCAGATAATCCGCATGTAAAAGGATTTCGTGACTTGCTCGTTGCTACCCGGCCGTATTTGTCGCTCAAGATGAAATCGCTAATTGGGATGGAGTCCGGAATATCTAATTGATTTTACCAACAAGTCAGCACCGGGAAGTTTAAAGTCACTCGGAGAAGTCCCCGATGATTGTTCTGCAGGAGGGCTATGAATGTACTGTACGTACCACCTATTTTTGGCACCCATGATGGAGCCGTGAATGGCATCGCGAAGAAATCGTCTGGAGATCGCCTCTATTTCCCAATATCTGTGTGAAAGGTGCTACGAAACGTGGGGTTTGTGTTCGGCGGTTGCGGACAGCAAAGTCTCCGGCGCAGTTCTCCTTGTGGCAATTGTCAATTGTGGCTGGGTATGAATGAGCAAGCAAGTTGTACAGAGTACTATCCAAGGAATAGTGAATTGGGACTTGTAATTTCCAAATTTGCGGGGGAGTAATGATTAATGAATAATTGGTCGAGAAAGGAACGAGAAGCTCGAGAAGGATGAGAAGAATGAAAGGAACGAGCCGGCGAACGAGAGGGCGTTTCCAACTACATATCGGCTAGCCACTCCCTAGGTAAGGCTACCTACCCCATACGGAGCTATTCCGTCCAATTCGCTCTATCGTTTTGCGGGGTTCATATCGTCTTGGTCTTAGTCTTGGTCTTGGTCTTGGTCTTGGTCTTGGGTCGTACGGAGTAGTCTTGTCATCTTGTCGGGTATCACAGAAATGTTGGTCATATTGTGCACCAGAGAATGCGACAAAGCCGAGGTTCTACTTCGAAGTAGTCTAGGTCGTGGACTGGAGCTACTCGTATGGGGAACTTTTCTGGGGAACGCTAGGGAGCTTAAACGGCCTGACTCGCGTCAGCTGCCAAATGACGCGAGTCAGGCTAGCTCCAGGGGTGGTTAATTGCCATATTGAAATGAGTACTTTTATATATATATATATATATATATATATATATATATAGGTGTAAAAAAATACCAAGGCGTATTATTATTCAATGTTGTTTTTCAAACTATCTTTTCATTTGGCCATTTCCAAGGTAAAGTGTGCACGCATAGTCGTCGTCGATAACTACCAAGTACCTAGGCTGGGTACCCCCCTTCAATCATTACAGTTCCCAGTCCCTGGAAATACGAGTTAGGTATTAGGAGGGTATAGAACAATACATTCAGGCATGAAAGATTCCTGTCATCTTCCCTGAACACTTTCTCGTCTCAAAAATTGGGATATTCATAACCCCGAATGCCGACGCCTAGGTTGGTAATGCTTCTCATCGTGGAGTGGGGGGTTTTGGAGCATGATTTCCATCGGCACCCAGTTTCGGCTTGCCAGTAAACCCCGATATTGTCCACTCTGCCATGTGCTATGAAATTCCATGTTACATCTTAACTTCTATAGAATATAGCTTCTTGTTGTCCCAAAAAGTCGACGGTTTACCATATGCAAAGGACAAGATCTCAAGATTCTCGAGAATCTGTACCAAAAACAATGGGTCAACTCAAACGTCACCTAGCAGGGATTCAGCGGCTCTCCACATTAGCGGGTTCAGGGAGCACGGACAGTCGTGTGGATAAGCTGAACGACAAGAGAAGTGAGGAATGAGTACGCGATGTACGCGATGTATAGATATCGATGAGCCAGCCAAAAACACCTTCTACTAATCCTAGCCATCTTTTCACACTTTCAAAGGCAACCCATAAGTGATTAAGTACTTGAGTACGGTCGATGTCTTGTACATTTCATGGTATCAACTATCAATGGTATTGTGATAGTCGACTCTTTCATGTTAACAAACGAGGTAAAGGTGAGCTCAAGCTGGCAAACCTTTAAAGGAGAGATACCCGACGACGAGGAAAGTGAGCTTCTGTGTTAATAAGATACTTACACAGCCTCTCCTCGAGATAGCCTATTGATGCCTATATCAAGCGAGGATAAATTCAAAGCCAGAGAAATGAAAGCGGATTCACTAGAGCTAGAGCGGGGACGCCTTCCCAGGTGCACCGAGTCACATATATCTACTTGAAAAGATTGGAAAGCTTGAAAGGCCATATTTCAAGCTTACTGATGCATTGTATTGGATCCCAGCACTACCTACGAGCGCTCAATACACTAGACTGCTACTGTTTCCCCCTCGACCATTGGCAACAAATTGATTCCTGTGCGACATCACAAACAACACCTGACGGACCAACAACACAGAAACAAGGAGATCTCAGCCAGATAGCGGAATCATGTCATCAATCAACATACTACAGTGGTGGAATGATGACCTGAAGGTGTACGATTGCAAATCTAGACGCCACTCCAGTGCAATCGCGGTTTCTACCAGTACAGCTCCAAACCATGATGGTACGTGGAATCACGGTGTACCATCTGCATCTATAGTGGGTTTTTCTATGATCAATCATTTATATCCTTAATTTAGCACTGACATACAACAGGACTTAGATACTCTGATAGAACTGACGCAGTCACAAGATGTGAGACACCTAGCTTCTACAGAGCCAGCGATCGCGCAAATCATTGGGTCAAGACAAAACAGCAGCAAGTACCAGGCTTGTATCAATATGAGTGAGTTCATGGTTCATAATTTTTTGTTCACAGGTGTTTGAATCATACCCAAAGGGCCTACTGTTCCCTTGTTCACAGTTTCTAATGCGTTGCATGTTGCTGCTCTCTCCATATATGCTATGTACCTTTGGCCACTTACGAAAAAAACCATCCTCACGTTGACGTGTATCGACGAATCGAGGAAGTGAATACTGACTGTAAACGAACACTTGATATGAGAAACTGTAGCTCAACCTGGGACGAGCAAATTCCACCTCCTCTCTTCCTGGAGTCATGCCTACTTAAGTAAGTAGGTAAAGATTAAACAGCGAATTCATTGGTCTGGGTCACGTTGATCAACGTTCGAGCAGAGTTCACCACAGCATACCGAAGCCGGAGCAGCTGTGGTCGTTCCTTCCCGAAGGATCCTTTTTCGCAGAAACTCGTGACCTTGGAAAACTCTGCCGATCTCGGGAGGGTGTCAAGGTATCCATGGATGCTTTTCGTCTTGAAAATATTCTCGATCTTTCTGTTGCATCGACCTAAACAGCCTTGAATCATCTCCATCTACTTAAAAGCCTTTCATTAGATAGGTGCCAGCTCTGGCCTTCCTTTTGATCACCTTCGTCTGCAAAGCTGCAGCCCAAGCGTTTTAGATTGAAGCATGCGCTTTCGGTCCCTCCGCTACGAATCGTGGAGCTTTTCTGACTTGATTGAGTCAAAGTCTGCTTTCTTGAACTGAGACTAAGGTGGCGAGTGCCGAGATCTGAATTGTACCATCGAGGTGAGCCGCTCGTGGTCGTTAGTCTTGTCTCACGTATGAGAAGATACTGATCTCACTTTTCAATAGAGAACAGGAGACTATCAAGCAGGATTCTAGTGCAATGCAACACGCTCCATTTGATCTCGCTGCTCGTTTTCGTTCTTGATACAGGACGTGCCTGCACCATTCGAGTGCCAACTTTACTGGTGTTCGACAATCCAGTATTTGACGATCAACCGCTGTTCTACTTCCATTTCAAGAAAACAAGCATCATTGATGTCCAAGTAATTGCCAGTCTCAAATGAGTACACACAAGCAAAGTTGGGGTCAATTCTGCCTTCTCTGGGTGACATCCATCCATCGATCTTATTGTTGACAGCTCTACTTGGCTCCTGTAGTCAAAAGTGCATCCGTGTGCACTCACTTCTCAGATCTTGACGAGGAATCCATACTGCTCCCCAGTGAAGAGCGCTTGGGTCAAGATTAGGAGGGAGTGTCCCTCTATTCTTTCATGCCTGCGGGACGTGGACGTCGAGTCGTCTATCTGGCGTGCTGCGCAGTCAAATACGCATTGAATCAACCAATTCTTGGGTCACATCATTTTGCGGCACTCGATTTGTCCCTCTGAATCTGTTTTGACATTGGCAAACATCCACCAGAGATTGACCGTCACGTCACATCACAATCAACCTGGAAGCACATCCGGGGGTCACCTGAGCCTCCAATCACAGACCCTTGTCTGTTCTGGAACGTCCCGGCCGCCGTTCCAGAATATACGCGATACAGCTGTGTACCAATTCGCTTTGAGGTCTACCTATATCTGCGTCCGTCTGCTTCCGTCTGCTTCCGTCTGCTGGTAAATCGATCAAGATTGAACTTTGTCAGCCAGACGAGCGGCTTCTTTTCAAGCAGCGCTGATATCGGTTGGGTTTTCTCCGCACTGATTATTCCGATTGTCAGATTTCTTCTTCCGTTGTCATCTCGCTTGATATCGCACCTCCTCCAATCATGACTCTACTTGTAAATCCTGAGGAGTTTCTCCCAGCAGGACCAAATACTGACAGGGAAGTCCTGAAAGCAGAAAATAAGCCCTCTGATAAACCCACCGGTCGAAAACCCCGATCGATGAGTACTATTAATGCGGCAAGTGCTAACACAATAACGCCTCCCGCCCATGGATCTCGGCCTGTTACACCCCCTTCCCCACGGCGACTTCCAGTGGAGGAACATTTGAACAACGAACACCTAAAGTCAACAGTCGCGTTCGATCCTTTGCCCAATTCAGCTGAGGGTTACCAAGACAGCGTTGGATCATCGCCACTCAGTTCTCTCTCTAGCACCCCAGATATTCTGTCACCGGCTAGAATGTACAAACCGTCGTTCGTGGTCAAATTGTACCTCCGCCCGGAGCTCCTCAAGAAGATTGCGCTGTCTAACAAGTTCAAGGTAAGCAAGCATATCAACATTGTCAATCTTCATCTACTCATTCCATATAGATTGATGACGGTTGCTTGCCTCCAGACTATGTCCAAACTCCTGTGTCTCGTAAGCGACGCAAGCTGACAAGCACGCCGGAGATACTCAAACTAGGAAGTGTATCGTCCTCGTCACACGTATCAAAAGTGAAAGGTATGCCAAAGGCTAAGCGAAAGCTAGCGAAGGCTCCTGTGGAAACGGCTCAGGAAGGTAAGCCTGATCCTGTTGGTCGCCCTGAAATATGGGCGGCAACACGCCAGGCTCTTTGCGTCTCTCTCCCTTGGTATCGTTCGTATCAGGGGGCAATCCACACCCTTGATAATCTCGCATTGGGCTTTATGTGTGATAAAGAAGTCGGGAAAAGAGACAAGTTTGATTCCGAGATCATTATCACTAGAGCGTATGTACTGCAGTATATGTCTTCATCACAACACAAACTGAATATTTGGCAGCGGAGGCGGCCGAGAGGCTGATGAAAATGGCAACTATATCCAATGCACATCGCAGACCGTGAGTCGTTATGCGCTAGCTCTTGAGAAATCAATGGTGGAGAATAAGCCCATCGGGTTCATCGCAGGTACAACACCTCTCCGAGAAGGGAACACTAGCAGACCTCATAATTAACATTTTCTTAGGGCAACGTAACAGTATCAGTCCAACCAAGATGCCTCATTATTACAACGTTCTAGGATGGTTTCATGTCACAGACGTCTGGTGCGAGTTGTATGACGGGTTCAAGACATGGATGGTACGCCTAGAAAAAATCAACCTTGCAGAGCTGTCATGGTGGGCACCAGTTGGCTCATTGCCTCCTAGCACGTCTATTCTGGAATGCCCCAAAACTCACCAGAAAGGCTGTGACATCTGCCGTGTTGATAGCAAGCTGATTTATAATCAAGGCTGGACGTGCTTAAATCCGAATTGTACAGGATTCTTTGTTTTTCCAGCAGGATTTGAGGAGGCCAAACTTGATTACAACCAAGAATTTCTGAGAGAGAGAACTAGCTACGTGGGGAAAAACCCTGGACCTCTCGCACCTCCTCTACCCACTAAGGAAGATCTTCGTATCACAGGTGCGACCGGTACGGAAAAGATCTTCAAAGACGGCATCGTTTGTCCTCGATGTAAGTGCTGCATTAGGAGACTTGAATGGGCTCAATGGACGTGTGAGAACAAGCCATTCTGCAGCTTTACGCTCCGTTTACCACCACAACGTCTCACTGCAGCTCAGGCGATTGCCGATGGCAATGGCCGCCCGAGTTCCCAATTAATGGATACGAACCATCCTATGATTCGAGCACTTGCACCAGTACTCTTAGGTAGTTATAACATGTCGGAATACCGTTTCCCGAACGAAATTGGAGAGGAAATCGGACTGGTGCAGATATTCAAATCCAATGGACTGATTAATCAGCAACTTGGTGGACCCAATGATCTCTTTGAACAATTTCAGGTCGATGAATTTGGTCTCGAGAGATTTCCTGCCAGATGCAAGGGTTCCCACCGTGAAGTAGTCACAGCTCACTGGAGTGCAAATTGGGTAAGTCCAAGGCTCATCAGATAATGCTAATAGATACTGATAGTCCTCAGGGTGCTCCCTATAAGTATGGCATTGTACAGGTCTCCAAGGGTTTCAGCGAGGCCCCAGTCGCCGTCATTCAAATCACCAAGCGACTGATATGGGCTGGCAAACACGGTCTCCAAATTCACGGCAATGATAAGAATCGCCTCAAATGCCACACAGATTTTGAAGGATTCAACGAATGTCTAACCTTGGCCTACATGGAAGGCTCACACATGGGATATCATGATGATGGCGAGAAGGAGCTCGGCGACACGGTAGCCAGTATCTCTCTTGGTTGTTCAGCCACTATGATGTGGAGACCTAAGGCGACAGGGCCCATCCAAGTTCCCGGACAGATCCAGAAGGGAAAGACATGTTCTAAGACGCCGGTTTTGAAGGTTCTTCTTGAACATGGAGATATTATGGTCATGCATGGTCGCAATATCCAGAAATATTATGAGCATAAGGTCGATTCCCACGGAAAGCTACGATTTGGTGTGACTTGCCGTTACGTCAAACCGGAGGAGATGAAAGAAGACGAGCGAGAATATGCCAAGACAGCCGGCGTCTTGCCAGAAGGCAGTGAGAAGTACGACTATGATGGGGATATTAATGCCGTGCCTGTAATTCGAGAGCCCGATGCGGAGGCTCAGACCAAACATTTGATCGGCGAAATCAAGGCAAAGATACAGCTTGGAGATATTACTGTAGAACAAGCCCAAAAGTTGTTTTCTGAGCTGATAGTGTAGAGAGATTGTGGAGGGAAAAGAATCGGTCAAGACGCTTAGAGAATTATTTGCGCAGGAAGTGGTGTTCGGGTAGCCGTATGGTGGAGAAATTTCATTGGTGTTTGCAATGCTCTTTTGCACGATGGCGATCATGAAGGAAAATGTTTCGGTAGACTTGCTGATTTGGTCTGGCATAGCCCTGTTATTAGACACATACATTTCTGGCAATCTCATCCATCACCACATGGATTGCTGCTTGCTTTAGATAGAGCCAGACATTGCATCTAAGAAAGAATCGAAACCCAAGAATAATATTCTCCAAAACCTTCACATCACATAACATCAACCTCCCCCCTCCATCCCTCCCCCATGTCCTTCCCATCCTCCCACAACCCCCAAAACGCCTCCCCTACTCTATCAGGATGAATCAAACCCACCCCCTCTCTCCCAACAGGCCCATTCACAAACACAACTCCCACATGCACCTTCCCCCCAAACCTCTTCCTCAGCGATCGCACCAAAGACAACTGCGCCGCTTTCACCATCGACAGCGTGAACATCTCTGGCATAGGCTCACAGGCGATACGGGAGCTCGTTACGAAGAAAGAGGGATGGGGTCCTGTTAGTAATGGGAGGGTTTGTGTGAATGTTGTGAGGAGGGAGAGGGTTGTTGTCTGAAAGAATGAGTTGGGGTTTCGTCTAGAAGAAGATTACACGTAC
This sequence comes from Chaetoscypha palmicola, assembly GCA_003988945.1. NCBI lineage: Eukaryota > Fungi > Ascomycota > Leotiomycetes > Helotiales > Helotiaceae > Chaetoscypha > Chaetoscypha palmicola. Next base: position 15,803 of record QYAH01000148.1, on the reverse strand, counting down.
CTGAAAATCTTTGGTAACAGCATCCTCGTCCACATCTTCAAACTCAGCAGCATGAACCCTCGCTGCGTTATAGATCACCGCGTCGATTTTCCCGCCCGTCCATGTCCCGATCTCGCTTAATGCCGCGATGTAGTTTGACTTGTGCGTCACGTCTACGCTCCAGGTTTTGATGGATAGTGATGGGGGGTTTGCGAGGGAGGGGGAGAGAGGGATGGGTGTACGTGCGACCAGGGCGATATGTGTGAAGCCGTGGGCGGCGAAGTGGGTGCTGGTTGAGGTGCTGATGCCGGGACCGTGACCGAGGAGGAGGAGGGTTTTGGTTGGGGACATGATGGGGAGGGGGGTTTGGAGGGTGGTGATGGGATGGAGGGAGGTGAGAGGGAGGTTGGATGGTTTGTGTACTTATGTGCTCTTCTCTGGAGCTTTATATACATATGTCGAACCTCTCACCTCAAGACACATACGCTAGCTAGCTAGCTAATCTATTCGCGCTAGCCATGATCACGACCCACAATGTCAGAGCGGGTGAGATTTTCAAGAACCCTGCCGTCCATCCGTCCATCTTTGCGAAGAAAATGTGTCGAGAAGAGTAGAGCATTCAGCCCTACGCATCTCGTCCTAGTCGAAAGTCCCAAGTCCGGAATCGTAAGGTTTCGAGATTGCCCATTATGGCAATTCACGAAAACGCGGTAGGGCCAAGCGAGGATGTGGAGAAGCTAGTACACGGGGTTTGCAGAGGGTGTTGGCGTTGCTGACTGTATCTGAGATTTTACGTATAGGTAGTGCTGAGGGCAGTAGGCCAGGACGCCAGTCTAGAACTTTTAGCTGATTGTTGATTTTTTTCGGGGCTGAAGAGTACAGGAGTTGGTTCATAGCTTATGTAGACTTAGTAGACACTCGAGCGGGTGACTGGGTGGTTCGTATAGATTTGGTGTGGGTCTTTGTAGGTCTTGTCTGTGCTGGATGTTTGGATGGGATATTAGGGTTTGGTTAAGGCGATTGAGGTGGTGATTAGAAGAACTGGAGAGGGACGGGAGAAATTTAGCAGGATATCTTGGATCTTTTGCAGCTTGAGATCAATTTGAATGGAGTTCACTGAGAGATCAAGTGATGAAGGCTGCTTGGTTGGTCTGTGGAGCATGAAGTTGTGATGGTGAATATAGATTAAGATGAATCAACGACTGGGGTATAGAAGGAAATTCTGGTGACGAGATCTCCAGGAAGCCGTCGGTTGTTATAAAACCAATGAGAACGCCCTTGCGGAAATGCGTTAGTTACTCTTATAATGCCCGATCTCCTTACCGCTCTTCCCCAATTCAAGTTTAACACTGGACCACTTGTTCTATTTCCTCAGACTGCCCAATACATATCCACAACCACATCCTCAACCACATTACACCACCCAGGAAATCGAGCTCTCGCCCAAACTGTGACAGAATCTCCAATCTTCAGATTCCTAACAAAGTCTCCGGTCATGGTACTCTTCCCTCGGCCTTGTTGCTCAAGTTCATCTGCTTCTGGCGAGTCCGGCTTTACATCGTCTGTGGCTCTCCAGGTAATTGTGTGGTCCCCGAAGGTTTTGGTTGCTGTCAAGTTCTTCTGTAGACAGGTTTCTTCTGGCAAAAGTGTACCCTCTGGTTCTCCTTCCGCAGGAACGACAGGTAGAATACGGCGAGTAGTCAACGTGACTGGGGATTTAGAATCAGAAGCATTGCCATGATCATCATCATTTTTCCCTAGCAAAGGATCTGTCAACGTAAGGCAACTGAAGTGCAGTGATGTAGAAATATGCCGACTTACCATCTCTGTAACCCATCATTCTTTCTAATCCAACGTCAAACCACGTAAACGACCCGCGATATGTTCCTTTGTCTGCAGCAGATCCACCCCAGCCCTGATCATGACTTCGTATTCTAAAGACTATCTTCCGACATGGGGCTCCTCGAGCGAGATCCAAGTTCTTCTCCAGGCTTTGTAGGATATTTTTTGTCAGGACACTGTCGCCCTCCGCGCCCGGGGTGGTATTGTCCAACTGCGGAGCTTCATCTAAGGACCATGGATATCTTGCAGTACCCTCCAATTCAGGACCCACGTCTGTGAGCAGTCTCCTAGAATCTGAGGATATCGTATGTGCCCACTCTTGTACAGGTGTAATTCCAAGGGGAGGCGTTCTTAACTATCTAGCGTAAGCTATTGGCTATTTGAGCGGCATGGAGGCACAAACTAATAATTGATTTCCGCTTCCCCATACTGCCCTGACATACAGTGCAGTATCTGCGAAGGGCTCTTTGTTGCGGTGCAATACACTTGTTGTATGAGGCCAGTACTCTGCGAAATCGATTATGCAGTCAATGAGCTCCAGAGGAAGTTTGACATCTTCTAGAAAGAAGTCTTTGACTTCTAGTACATCTGTGGATGTTGGCCTGTGGACACCATCTGGTGACGGTGCCGGGCTACTCAAAGGTTTAATTCCTTCGGCAGCAAGTGGCGGATTGAATATTGCACCAGTTGCGTTGCTAGCTGTATCATACAGGTAACGGCCAAATGCCCTCATAATGGATCGTGTTGTCGACGTGTAGTGGGGTTGTGGGTTGATGATGAGATGATCGTAAAGTAACTAGACTTCCGCGAGCAAAGTTCTGAATATATAATTCGGCTTTTGCGAGAGCAAGATTGATTGACAGACAAATGGAGGTCTCGCACAATGCTTGATGAAGTTTATGCTGAGATTGGTACTCTTGTACGAGGGTAAGATTGCCTGGAACTTGAATGTTGACATTGACGGTTGATTCGCGGCCTTCCACAATGACGCAGCTGCAGCCACATCATCTGATGAATCCACTAATCCAGAGATGGATTAGCGCGGAGTACCTCGGGAGACAAGGCTGAAGTCTTCGGCCTGTGCACGGTCACGTTTTCTGACGCCATCTGACTGGGCGAAGACTACAGGCATAGCTGACAAAGTAATGGAGATCGGAACATCATTCTGTGCTCTGAAGCTTTCTGAGTGTGGTCTTTTGGCCCTCTCATTACTTGTATCACTTTGACAATCATCATGAATTCGACAAAGAATGCAATCGCCTGCGCGCGAATGGCATCAAAAGCCAACCGAAGCGTGCCCGCTCGAATTATTTTGGCTCGAAATTCCTCCACGCGAGTCTTGCCGGCTTCGCTGACACTCAAAGTGCGAGATGGCACACGATGCTTTCATAGCCAGGGAACTCGGAAATACGGGTCTGCTGGCCTGGCAGAAGCATCAAATCCAGCAATGGCATTCCCTTGTCTAGATGCCCTCGAATCGAAATCTGCGAGCCTCGAAGCGAGATCTCTGTCAAGTGGCCCAGAGCCTTCATATACGAGTGGTGTAACTCAGACCTATCACTGCGAGGACTCATTGCTTCTGGATTGGGGAGGTGTTTTGCCAGAGTTCGATGTTGCATACGAGACTTGGGGCGAAATAAACTCTGATAAGTCAAACGTTATACTTCTCCACACAGGTCTTTCCGCCTCCTCGCATGCACATTCGACAAAGGAGAATACAAAACCAGGATGGTGGGAGAAATTCATTGGACCTGGCGGATGTTTGGACACCAATAAATACCATGTCATCTGTACCAACGTCATCGGAGGTTGCTACGGCTCAACAGGACCCCTCAGTGTCGACCCAGCAGATGGTCAAAGATATGCTACAAGATTTCCAATTCTTACCATGGAGGATATGGTTCGGGCACAATTTCGACTTCTCGATGGACTAGGAATCAAGAAATTATATGCCAGTGTAGGAGCTAGTATGGGAGGGATGCAATCACTTGCAGCCGGGGTACTATTTCCTGATCGAGTCGGCCGGATTGCCAGTATTTCAGGTTGCGCTAGAAGCCATCCTTATAGCATAGCGATGCGACACACACAGAGACAAGTCCTCATGATGGATCCTAAATGGAATCGTGGTTTCTACTACGACAGCGTACCACCTCATGCTGGAATGAAACTCGCACGAGAGATTGCCACTGTCACTTACAGATCGGGACCCGAGTGGGAACAAAGATTCGGTAGGAGGCGTGCCGACTCAAGTAAACAACCGGCTCTATGTCCTGATTTCCTCATTGAAACATATCTGGACCATGCTGGAGAGAAGTTTTGTTTGGAATATGATGCAAATAGTCTGCTGTACGTCAGTAAAGCTATGGATCTCTTTGATCTGGGCGCGGAAGCTCAGTCTGCTGCAGCGGCTCGCCGGACTGCGAACATCGAACTTCTGAAAACCCGAGGCATTGACCAACATCTTGGAGCAGATGCATCTTGCAGCCTCACCTTACCAGATTCTCCGTATGAAGAACAGCCAGACGCACATCCACCCACAGATCTCAGTTCACCTGTCTTGGCCTCCCCAGGACCCCCGCAAGATTTAGTTGCCGGGTTAAAAGGATTGAGAGATCACCCTGCGTTAGTCATTGGCGTCGGTAGTGATATTCTGTTTCCAGCGTGGCAGCAACGGGAAATTGCTGAGACTCTGAAGAAAGTCGGAAACTCGAAAGTCACACATGTAGAACTGGGCGAAGACCTGAGTCTGTTTGGGCATGACAGTTTCCTCCTAGATCTGGAGCACATTGGAGGAAGTCTAAAACGTTTCCTAGGCTGAGCCTTTCAACAAGTCGTTGATATATGGTTGTGAAAAGATACTGTACATTTGAAAAGGTTGCATATGGTTGGTGTTTGGTGAAAGCATTGGTGGTGTATTGAATTAAGTATTAAATCCCGCTACTTGAGATATTCTCTTTGGCTTGCGCCAAATTCAACCACCGTCATAAGCGTCCCCACAACTTTGGCTTCCTCGATTCCAGAATTTGGGCTTTCCTTGCACTTTCACAGCTTCTATCACACTTTGCGCAGCGCCAAAGATCAACCCCTATCAATACTTTTCCAAGACACTTCGAACACCTCCACCATTTATCACTTCCCTGCCTCGTGGCTATCCATTGGTCTTGGTGTTCTGTTTTCTTCGGCTTCCCTAGGTCTTCATGGTGGTATTCCTTGTAGTGAGCTCGGAAGTGATCCCTTCTTGTGAAGGGTTGGAGATGACGAATACACATAGTATAGTCGCAGAAAAATTCTTCAACACCGAGAAATGGTTTTTGTGGATTTGATAAGTATTGATTGTACGAAGGATCGTCGAATTGGAACTCTATGTCTAGACTGGGACAGTCAGACGACGTCTCTTGGTACTCGCTACTTGATGTTTGCTCAAGTCTCGGAGTATCTGCTGTTCCAGAAGATGGTAGAAACCTTGAGGCCTGTATCACGGGTTCGGCTTCTTTTTCATGTCTGAGAAACTGGTGTTGAAGTCGAGGATCATACGAATCTGGATAATGGTATGCATTGCTCCCACGCTGCAACGTCATGTCTCTGTTACTGGGCTCAGTGAGTTGTGATAGTGCTACGGCACTATTCACTCTTTCTCGTCGTGCGTTACTTGCATCTTGTTCTCTCTTGGCCATTTTGGATCGGACTTGGACTTCCTGTCGAGGAGGTACCTTCTGCTTCTGGTAAATTGCCTGCGTCGTATTTGAACTTTGGCCCGCGGTAGGACGATGTTCTGGCGGCAGCGGGGTCTTGGACCGCTTGTCCACCTCTGCTTCATTTCTCTTGGGCTCCTTTCCATTAACATATTCGATCACATCGACTTCTTTCATCCAGAACTTCAATTCAGTCATCGGAGGCCAATCACTCGCACCCTTGCCCGAACCCCACTTGTTCAATTTGACATTACTATCTCTCTTGCGTCTCGATTTGAAATGCGATCGTCGCAGATGTGCCGCAGCGTTGTAGTACGCCCCATAAACCTTTTGCCTAGAGCAACCTTTGCAATATTTAAGCGGAACCTCGATTCTGCTTGATCCGGAGGAAGGCTCCACGCAGATCCACTTTTTCACTGTGGTACTATGCTCTCGGTCTTGATGGCGACGTAGCTCATGATCGCCACGAAAGCCTTCAGGATATGCATCGCAGTGTTTACAATGGACGCGATCATGCACTGGACGTTTATAACCCGGTAGGGTTGACGGATAAGCTTTTGGTGGACGAGGTGCCGCCGAACAAGACTCTGGTGGTTGAGGTTTTTGCAACCCCAGCGACGTCGATTGGGATGGAGACTTGAGTGACGTCGATTTGACTGAAGATGCGAGCGACGGCGAATGGTATGGAGAATCGAACGAACTCCGTGTAGCTGAAGATCGGATCGATGTCGACTGGAATGAAGACTCAAGTGACGTCCAAGTGACTGGAGCTAACGGGTGGTCCCATTTGATATCTATCTGCCCCGTTTGGGCGTCTATCTCAAACGGGGGTAGCTGCATCGTTGTTGGACGAGACCATGGACCATCTGCGTCGAAGGCTGAAGGTATTTCAAGACGCGGGAGTTCCAACGAGTATGAACTGAAATCCATGATGAGAATTGGTTTTGATAATCAGGTTGTTTGTTCATCATCACTTTGTATGTCCACTTTATGTTGGGAGACGAAGCTGCTTAAGATACAGGAAGAGGGGAAACTGTTAGGCATTGTTGGGTTTCCATTCGATCAATATCCATGCACCTGCTCGAGAGCTGCTCACCGAAACGACGACCTACACGTGGCGGGGTTTTGGACGGGGACGATTGGATTCGGATCCGAGTACGCCATTTCCTGATTTTACCCGACGATACAGCCACTGTTGTTGCAGGCTTGAGGGATATCGGCCCACTAAGAGGTCAATACATGAGAACAGGTACGCCTTACGAGGTTGCTGGGTTGGAGCTATTTACATGGAGAATGGGTGGCTGCAGACTTGCTCCGATTCTCGTCAACGAAGCGAATGTGGCTGATGAGGACCTATCAGGAGATGCATATGGCTGTTGTATCTCGCTGTGTAGGAACTATGTCCTACATACCAGCAATACCCATCAAATCTCGATCGTGATCTGATGGATTGTCTTACTCGTCACTGTTCACGAATTGAGTGAAGCCACAGCAATGAGTTAGAGCAATAGAGTAAAAGTAAAGTCATAGTGAAGTCTACAACCAGAGATCTTATGTCCTTTACAGCACAAGCAACAGGTCTCCTCGTTTCATTGATGAGTCTACTTCAACCAACTACGAGTTTCTCTTTGAAATGCTAAGTGCTAATGGTGGGGGTAGAAAGACGACAGACGACAGCGCTAACAACTGGGAGAATCTCTCCAACTCATAAAGTCTCCCCTATTCGTATTTGTACGGATGACATTCCCGAATGATGAACACAAAGTCGCACAAGTTACAACTGTGCTTGACAACCGAGTACAACGACAACGATTCCCCCACCTTTTCCTCACACTCTATTATCAATAACCTCTTCCTGCCGCCACATCTCCATCATGATCACGTTCTCCTAACGAGTAAAGCTGGACGCCCGTGCCGTCGGCGCTGCCCGCGCATCTAGACCCTAGCAAAATTCAATCTTCACACCAGGGTGGCCAGGGTAGACAAACATTCAGCCAACCAGAGCTCCATCCTTGCTGCCCCCCCCACCACCCCTCCGATAGCTTCATTGCTAATCCCTACCTCTTTTACTTTCTTTTTTGCGCCCCGCCTCGGAACCCAACTCTGCAGCATTTAAGCAACCTTTCAACCCACCATCAACATTTGACTTTCTCACAATCGCGAGACCCTCTGATCGTTGATATTGACCGGATATCAATGAGCAGTATCTCCGCTTTATAACGACCACAGTAAGCGACTTCGAGTCTTTGCGCTTACTGACGCTTCCTGGGGACGAAGAAAGACTTATCGACAACATTTGCGACAGATAGAAAACTTTTCTTTCCATAAATTCTTACTTGCTTCCGTTCTTCTTTGCAAAGATACCCCGACGATTATAAATCCGTCATTACGGCTGAGGAACAGAGCACACCGCTTCTTGTATATAATTCAGACGACGAGTACGAGACGAACGGAGAGAGTAGTAGCGCGATGGCGAAAGCAACTGGTATTGAGGCCACTGAGCGTCCGATTGGGGATTCGTATATGGATCCTGAGGTTGTGGCCGCTGGGATTGAGGCTTTGGAGAGGAAGAGGACGCATTGGTATTCTTATGTTTTGACCAAGGATTTTTGGATTGTGTTGGTTATTGGGTAAGTCTTCTTCCATTTCTGTGGCAGATAAATCCTGTGGAGTATGTGATATCGAATACAAACTAATGATCTAACAGGCAAGTCCTAGCCCTCTGCATCACAGGCACAAACACCTTCTCTACCCTCCTAGTCAACAAAGGAACATCAATTCCCGCTTTCCAAACACTCTTCAACTACGTCCTTCTCGCCCTGATCTACACCACTTACACCATCTTCCAGTACGGACCCAAGAAATACTTCAAACTCCTCATGGTCGACGGCTGGAAATACATCATCCTCTCCTTCCTCGACGTCGAAGGGAACTACTTCACCGTCCTCGCATACAGATACACCAACCTCCTCTCAGCACAATTGATCAACTTCTGGTCCATCATCTGCGTCGTGATCGTCTCCTTCATCTTCCTCAAAGTCCGCTACAAGCCCTTCCAAATCATCGGCATCCTGGTGTGCTTCGGAGGTATGGGTCTGCTCATCGGATCCGATTCCATCACCGGTGGCACTGGCGATTCAGTATCTACCCAAGTCAAAGGCGACCTATTTTGCGTGGTAGGCGCAACATTCTACGGTCTCTCCAACGTGTTCGAAGAATGGTTCGTCTCTAAACGTCCCGCCTACGAAGTCCTCGGCATGCTAGGCCTTTTCGGCATCATCATCAACGGGGTCACCGCCGCCATATTTGACCGCGATGCCTTTAAATCTGCCGAATGGGATGGCGATGTCGCTGGGTATATCGTTGGGTACACGCTCATCCTCTGCCTTTTCTACTCCCTGGCTCCAGTTATGTTCCGTATGTCCTCGGCCGCTTTCTTCGATATCTCGCTCCTGACTGGAAACTTCTGGGGTGTCATCATCGGTATCAAGGTTTTTGGATATAGTATTTATTACTTGTATCCGATTGCGTTTGTTCTGATCATCTTGGGACTTATCTGCTATTTCTTGGCTGGCAGTGTCTTGGGTGATAGTCGCAAGCCTTGGTTGGGCGCTAATCAAGAGGATGGAGTTGCGGGTCTTGGGACGGCGAAGGCTAAGGCTCTGAGGGAGGCTCGGAGGGAGGGTATTGTTGGTGCTGGGAGTGCATGAGTTCGAGGGGCACAAGCTGGCGAGGAGATTTGTCGTCGAGGTTGTGGATGAGATACGACTGGGTCGATGCTGAACGTATATGAAGCAGCAACAGCATACTACAAATAATCAATTATCCCATATACAGACCCCCGTGTCCCCGTCTTCCATTTCTTAAATCATGCTTTGGCTAGCCCAACGACGACGCAACATCCATCGACCTCCCCTCCCATGAGTCAGCAACGAGGAGCACAACGAGCACATCATACACCTCGTAGCGATTCAACGACCTTCGGCACCTGTCCTTCCACTACCCCCTCCACAGAAGAACCCGCATCCCAGTCATTGAAGATCTAGCGTTCCATCGAAGTCGATACCCAGTACTTACATGTGATATCCCCGGAGAAGTACCCGATTGTGACGACGGTTGAGCCTTTGGGGGGTGATTTGTTGTGATTAGGAAGGCGATGTCGTTGAGAGGAGGGAGGAGGTCAGGAGGATATTTTGACTTGATGGTTGGAAGGTTGGGGGGTTGGTGGGAAATGTATGTATGTATGTATGTATGTATGTATGGGCTAGGATGAAAGCTAGGAGTTGATGAATGGAGTTCTGGTAGAGATGTTTGACGTTTGTGTGGCTTGATGTATCGTTTTAAAAAAGTGACTGTGTATGCTTTTCAAGATGTTTTGATCGTCTAAAATGCATGTTTCTATAGCTCAGCATGGAAATGGTATCCTTAAGCGAAGATGCCCACTATGCTGATACTCATACAAAGTCCCAAAGGATATATACATATTGAAATATATCATACTAACACAACCGCCATAGCTAACAAGAAGTCATCTCCTAACCACCTCTCTAATGATGCACCTCAATCGCAAAAACCCACCTCACTAACCCTTTTCCCTGATAATAATTGCCTGCCTTGAAATAACTCCTCGATATCCCAAGTCCCCCCAACTCCACCTCTCAAACACAATCGCAGAGCAATGCGGAGGAGATCGTTTTCAATGTGAATCCAGCCGAGTGAAAAGAGTAGAAGTGAATCAGCTCCGGACTAATGTATGCCTCAGTAGCTACTACTTCAGCCCATCCGAACGCCAGTTAAGAATGTGGTGAATCAGGATAATGATATAGCCTGGGGAGGCTATAACACTTGGTAGGGGAGGCTATATCATTACCCGTGAATCACGTCTTGAAGAAGTTCATCATCCCAAGCCTCAATACCTTGCCACGCTCATCACAACCCAAAGAAACACAACTGAGCACCCAACAACAATGTCTCAGCACTCCCCTCCATTGGAGGGTAAAGCCAATCATGAATGCCGACACATATTCCTCACCCAAACCCAATACGGCTCCCTCCCCAGCCTCTACTTCACCCCATCAGCTCAACGCGCCATCCCACGAACCACGCTCCTCCACCTCGAACGCGCACACCTCGACATGGGCATCCGCAAGCCCCATCCAGACGACGTCACGCACGCGGTGAGCCGGCTTCGAGAGGAGTTATCGAACGGCATGTCTAAAGAACGGAAGGAGTTGTTACGGCAGTATATAGCCTGCTTGAGGAGTGGAAGGGAGAAGAGAGTCGCGGAGTTGTATTTAGCTAGGTTTCCGGGGTTCATGCTCGATGAGGATGGACGACTGAACTATGGGCTTGGGGGTTGGGAGGATGCTGGGTTGGAAGAGGTGGAGGATGGGGAGACTAAGAGGGGTTTCTGCGCTGTGATGTGAAGGGTGTACTGTCTGCTGTGGGGAGGATCGATTTGGAAGGTTGCTTCAGCTGGTGCGAAGATGTGGTGTGGGAATTGACGTTTCGAGACCGCGTTGCTGGTGGGATGATCTGGACTCTCGTTATCGTTGAGTCTCGATAGCACATAATGCAGATACACGATACTGAGCCTCATCTTCATCTGTTTCTAGTATTGGAAACGTCGTCAAGTCGACATATCCTCAGCAATCGCTGCAACGCGGGAGACACTGTTCTTCGTCCTTAGCGTAGGAAGGCAGAAGGGTACATGGGTAGATCTCGAGATCATCTCGTTGTTGCGTCTAGAATGAGCATTAGACCGTATTGCATTTATCGTACGCTTCAGGATACTGATGGTATCATGACAATCTTACTCCGTCAATTGCAAGAGATCGGGCTTGAACGGTCCAGCGTGCAGGTATGGCGGAGATGGTGCTTTTTCGTGCCGATGTTTTGGTCAGAAGTACGTAGTAGGGGTAGATGATTCTGTTTTCCCCCTTAAAGAGGTTCCCCCTTAAAGAGAAAGAGGGGAAGCTTCAGACACTCCCGAGGTCATCAAAGACAGCACCGCACAAATGATGTTTCAATGATATCATACCTTTGCGACTACAAGGAGCTTCCACACTCAACAAACGTCAGCATACCAAATCTCGCGGGGCCTAGACCGAGATCGATGTCCAGACTACCAAGACATCCACAGGCACTTGGAAGCGTTCTAAAATGCCACTCTTCTCAGCCACAGCAAGTGAAGTTACATCGCACCGCCACATCACAGATCGAAGGATTCTGTCAGAAAACGACGATACTTCTCCCTGTCTACAGATGCATATAGACGATTCAATTCACCATTCATAGCCAGCTGGAAAGCTCCCATATCCGATTGGATTACTACAAATAAAGTTGACACGATCCAAGATGCTATCCGACCATACGTTTTGGAAAGTCCGCGCAATGAACATGTTCATCGTTTTGTGATCCGTCGTCTGGTAAGGCCATGGTTGTTGCATACATGTATTCCGCCCTTGGCGGAACAGGGTGCATTTTCGGATTACTGAACATTGGGAGTCGAAACAACAACATTGCTTTTTCTCTTGACGCCTGGGCGGAGGAGGAGCGAATATCCTGCTCGTTTTCAAGCCACCTGGATTTCCCACAGCGTCCAAAATACCAATGAAGCCATCCGTATCTCGGTTCGGGGACCAATACTCCTGGCAATAAGTTGGCACGGCAAGAATTTATGGTCAAATCGTCGGCATCATGGGGAGCGGGGAGGATAAAATTCCACATCTGCCGTTCAACATGTTGGAGGATCGCGTATCGCGTATCGCGAACCGCGAGCCGAGCATGACGAATTGAGATTCGAGATTTGATATTCGAACATCCAGATGCAGGATGTGTCGAGGGTCCAAATGATCACCAGGATACCAGATCTAGCTGAGCTCGTACGAAGTACTTCGAAGTACAGTATTCGTCAACGGCCGGTGAGCCGTTCGCTTCTAGCCGTCTCTAGATTGAGTTGGTTTTTGAAAGAAACGCTCTCATGATTTGGCCTCGGAAGTGGGCAAGATGGCTCTTGGCTTGGAAGGTTCCGTACGGCGTACAGCTAGAGGGGGCCGACGTGCTCTTCGATGCCCACGGGTTAATCGCGGACGTATGGTGAGTAGTGTAGTGTAGTGATGGTTCCTTCTGATAAGTACTCCGTACAATACTTAGTAGAGAGTATGCGAGTATTGAATCGTAGAGTATGAGGCATGAACATGCCGGAATACTCCGGTCGCCATGTGATTCTGGTTCTGGTTCTGAATTCCACTGCCAATCGGAAGCTGTGTGGTCGTCACCATGGAAGTCGTTTTATGGTTGTGGGTGGGCACGACGATGATGGTCGCAGTGGGTGGGTGGTGAGGAGAAGTCGTAGGTCGACGCCACGTCTGAGTCGGAGCCACAGCCAGGACCCCGGGCCTGCATATAAACCCGCATCTGCACACCCTGCACACCCACCCTGCACCTGCTCTCCCCTTCTCCCCTCGCACCCTCAACTACTGGGCAGTCCCTCACCTGCCATATATCGATATATCGCCACCACTTATTACCAGACCAGAATACTGTATCACAATCCCACATACCGTACATCGAAGTACATCAACTCCACACACCACGCTGCAGCTGCATCTGTCTGTATCTGCATCTGCATCTGCACTTGCGTCTACGTCTACGCCTAGACCGGGGCAGTAACGAGTTAACTCGTACGAAGTAACTCGTAATCCGTAGGGTAATCCGTAGGGTAACCCGTAACCCGTAAGTTGCCCTCCCTGAGCTTGTCTTCCATAATAACTTGACAGGTCGAAATCAGAAACCACCCGCCCGAGCTAAAACCCGAGCGATCGACCCTCGTCGCCGATCAACACACTCCTCGTACGGAGTACTTCGTACATTCATCCACTTCGACCTTACAGTACTCCCAATTCTGCGTCTCCTTCGCAACCTCGAAGGGTCCCAGAGACAGGGTCGGTGCGACCCAGATTGACCGGTTACACCACATAACGCATCGTGCGCGGCACGGGCAAGTAACACTCGCAGTTATCCTTCATAAGGACCACCGCTCGAGCTGAATTCAGCCGCCACCGTCCATTCACTAAATTGGCAATTGAATTGCCTCAACCACGACCTCACCACCATCGTCACATAGTTGTGACCTACGAAAGGATACCAGGAACCATGCGCCCCGGCTCACCTAACGATTCAGCCATTTCTGTTGCGATGTATCCATATCCTCCAAACCCGTATCCTCCAAATTCTCATCCTACAAATCCACATCCTCCAATGGTCGCTCCATCCACAGAGCCCAGTGGTTCAAATGCGAAATCACCTTCTCCTGAATCTTCTACAGACCTAATTCCATATCAACAGCTTTCTCCCGAAGAACAAGTTGCACAGGAGATCGAGAACACCGCCGCAGTACAGCAGGCGCAACAAACGATAGACATCGACTCCGGTACGGACGGACGTTCCGATGCCGGCTACGAAACAGATTCTATAGAAGGATCCATAACCTCATCACTCGGTTCCTCCATGAGGAATTACTCATACGAAAATGGTCGGAGATACCACAAGTTTCGGGAAGGTGCTTACAACTTCCCAAACGAGGACAGCGAGCAAGAGCGAGAAGACATGAAGCATGCAATGATGGTAAAGCTTTGTCGAGCCTTGCACTATGCTGAAATTGGAAAGCATCCCCAAAACATTCTTGATATGGGCACAGGAACAGGCATATGGGCCATTGAAAGTAAGTTCAAATACCTCGTCATATATCCCGAACGCAAACTAATGGATGAAAACAGTGGGTGACCAATACCCGAGTGCACAAGTTCTAGGTGTAGATTTGAGCCCGTAAGTATTTCTTAGTCTCCACGTTCAACTATAAGGTTGTACCGAGTTTTGCTTGCAAGTAAATTTACAAGCAATTCTGCACGACCTGCACACGGTTCAAATCTTCTCAGAAAAGTAGTACTAATCCAAGTGCACAGTATCCAACCCGAATGGGTTCCACCTAATGTAAGATTCATGGTTGATGACGTCGAGTCGTCCTGGTTGAAGCCGGAGAATTACTATGATTACATTCATGGTCGACACATAGTCATGGCAATCAAAAACTGGCCAAAGCTCATGGCAAACGTATACTCGTATGTTACCCCTCTTGATCGTCTTCACAAATAACTTTTACTAATCTAAACAGACGCTTGAAACCTGGGGGTTGGTTCGAGCTCCAAGAAATGCACCATTTCCCTCAGTGCCACGATGGTAGCATGCCCGCAAATTATGTCGTAGCCGAGTATTGGAATTACGTCATAGAAGCCCTCGCAAAGCTAGGCGTTAATTTCAATGCTACACTCTTTCTAGCAGATATGATGCGTGAAGCCGGATTCACGAATGTCACAACACGAGTTTTTCACGTACCCATCGGTCTTTGGCCAAAGAACAAAGTTTTGAAGGTGGTAGGTATGTACTGGAGAACGATTTTGGTTCTTGGACTTGAGCCGATTGCTATGGCCCCGTTCACGAGAGGCCTAGGATGGAGCAGAGACCAGGTCGACGTCTATCTTGTCGGGGTTCGAAAAGCATATATGGACAATTCGATCCATGCCCACATGCCATTGCATATCATATGCGGGCAGAAGCCTCATTAGGTTCTGCCTCGCTACCTTTATTAGGCGCTAGTATCATAGCAGGTTTGGTGAGAATCGTTTTGCGATCGGAGTTGACAGGATGACGAAATGCGGACGCCAAAAATGATGACAGAGATGAGACAATGGATTCTGTGCACCTTTTTGCCAGGCTTGGAAGGCAGGCGTATTATTCCTATTTGCTTCAGCGAGATACCTCTGCATATATAATTACACAAGGACTAGGAAGGCTAATATGGGGGGGCGGCAAACTCGGGCATTTGTATTCTGGGATGGGACGGAAGATTTGTGAGCTTTTTCATGTCTTTTGCTTGAGACGTGGAAACTACGGAGTACTTATATATAGATATTGTGCCCGTTCTGGGAAGTACAGTACATGTTGTAAATTAATACAATAATGGAGTTATACCAGACGTTCTCATTCGCATGCCATGATTCATTAGTACTGGCAACACAGTTGTGCGAGATCAACGAACGAGGCACGATTGTATCATTGCTTTTTCTAATTCTTCATCCCATGACAGACAATGAATGCACCTTCCTGCGCCTTATCTCATAAATCAGACGTCTAATCGTGTATTCCGACCCACACCCCCTAAACCGACCAATCACAACCCCCACCCACCCTCATCCACGAATAGAGTCTGAGAGGATTTGGTCGCAAAAT
>QYAH01000147.1:1126-110031 GCA_003988945.1 Chaetoscypha palmicola | reverse complement strand
CGATTTAGCACCGGACATACGTCGGCAGAGCGCACACCGCCATATAAGTGGGTAGAGGGGAGGGCGTAGTGATTCCGAGGGGAGGGTATATTTGTACCCCGTACTGTACAGTACTAGCGGCTTCCCCGCAACGATCT
Organism: Chaetoscypha palmicola; assembly: GCA_003988945.1. NCBI lineage: Eukaryota > Fungi > Ascomycota > Leotiomycetes > Helotiales > Helotiaceae > Chaetoscypha > Chaetoscypha palmicola. The sequence continues at coordinate 109,894 of QYAH01000147.1, read as the reverse complement.
ACTTAAGTACTTAGTAAGTTAGTATGCAGTTCGAGTGGGGTCTCCTCTTCCCCTGCTTGTCCAGAAGAAGAACAGTCCAGCCTTGAATGCCTCTAGTTTCGGTCCTTGACCACGTTCTTTGGCAAGGCAAGGTAGAACTTTATTCGATGTCAAATCTCTCAATCCTTTCAACTCTCCACAGCTGTGCTCAAATATCCTCAAACCGACGAGAGACTTCTAGCAGAGCATAGGGATGCCTACACCATTTCGAGCGTTTGCTTTGCTGTCAATTTTTCGCCGTTTTTTCGCAGTTGCAAACCGCATACCTCACGCCATGCCAGCGTGCCAGGAAAACTTACTAAGTTACTCGTAGGTACGCACCGAGGGACGATCAGATCATCAGACCCAGCAAGCAAAACACGCCACTTTTACAAGCAGCTTCTCTCCCGACCCACTACACGTTAAACATACCAGCAGATCGAGACCTGAATCTGCCTGCCAATCCATGGAAATTACCGCCCATCTGCGAGTAGACTCCTTCAGCTGCTCCAGCTCCCAGTCAGTCCATGCTCTTCATAGCGGGACACGCCCGCAGCCGCCTCATTGCAACCTACACCAATCCGATCATTGCACCCCTCCCCATATACCCCTCCATTGATATCGACCATAAACTGACGGCCGACCGGAGGAGCGTTCAAGGGTCACACGAAACAGAACAAGAGATGGTCGGCTATTAGGCTCACCAAGATGTTAGCAACGGAAGAGAGTTTACGACCATAGCAGGGATATTGTAGTCTGGAGGACCGGAGATCGCAAGCTCTCATGCAGGTGGATACGATATGCCGAAGAACAAGAAAGAAAGCTGGAGGGGTAACAAGTCTCGAGACGATTGTGGCATGTTTGTGAGGGGAGATATATAAGGACCGCCATGTCACCTAAACTTTGTCGCCCTCCATCATCAATTCATTATTCAAATCAAGCTCAGTCAATTAAACACCCTCAGTTACATCAAAATGTCTCAAGATATCCCAAAAGAACAATGGGCTCAGGTCATCGAGAAGACAGGAGGACGTAAGTTCTATGGCTGCACACTACCATGTTTCGTCAATTGCCCTTTGCTAATCATCATTTAGCTGTCGAATTCAAGAAGATCCCGGTTGCGAAGCCAGGCCCCGACGAAGTCTTGATAAACATCAAGTACTCCGGCGTCTGCCACACAGATCTGCATGCCGTAAATGGCGACTGGCCGTTACCCACTAAGCTTCCTCTTGTCGGGGGACATGAAGGAGCTGGGATTGTTGTTGCGAAAGGAGATATGGTCGACGATATCGAAATCGGTGACTACGGAGGAGTCAAGGTAAACATGCATGTGATACTAAGAGAAGATGGGCTAACAAATAACAGTGGATCAATGGCACTTGCCTAGCCTGCGGTTTCTGTCAACAGGCGGATGAGCCACTTTGCTCCAAAGCCCTTCTCTCCGGCTACACGGTCGACGGTACATTCCAACAGTACTGTATTGCTAAAGCTGCCCACATGGCACGGATTCCAAAAGAATGTGATCTTGAGGCTATCGCTCCAGTTCTGTGTGCCGGTATTACTGTGTACAAGGGACTAAAAGAGTCAGGAGCAAAGCCAGGACAAACAGTCGCAATTGTCGGTGCTGGTGGTGGTCTTGGGTCGCTGGCCTGTCAATACGCTAAGGCCATGGGTCTTGATATTATTGCTATTGATGGTGGCGACGAGAAGAAGGAGATGACAATGAAGCTCGGTGCACAGCACTTTGTAGATTTTACAAAGAGCAAGAACATCGTTAGCGACGTGAAGGCCGCGACACCGGATGGACTTGGACCACATGCTGTTATTTTGGTTGCTGTGAATGAGAAGCCATTCCAACAAGCTGCTGAGGTATGTGTTCCTTTTATACTCGAGAACTAGTATACTAATCTTTGAAATAGTACGTTCGATCACGCGGCACAGTTGTTGCTATCGGTCTTCCAGCAGGTGCATATCTCCGCGCTCCAGTCTTCGAGTCCGTCATCAAAATGATCACAATCAAGGGCTCCTACGTTGGAAACAGAAAGGATTCGGCCGAGGCCATCGAGTTCTTCAGACGGGGTCTAATCAAGGCTCCATACAAGACCTGTGGGCTATCGGAACTCCAGAAAGTCTACGATATGATGCACGAAGGCAAGATCGCTGGACGATATGTTGTTGATACCTCGAAGTAAACGATCGGCGCGGATTTGAAGACCAAGATATCAGTGTTTTAGCGCTGAGCGATTTCTTATCAATATTTGTTGACGGCGTCGGAGGGAACCTGGCCTGTATTGTACATAACTGAGAACTGGAAATCTAGCCAAAGGTTTAACGAACCCAACATCTTAATTACATACTGCACGAAGCCAATGGCCATAGCAACTGTAGCTCCTAAGCGAAGACCCCTATAATCTGTATCCTCATCACGTCAGCCACAACCCACCCGAGATCAAACCCCCATTTTACAAATCCTCAATCTAGCAACTCGCAATCGCCACCTCCCAAACCAGCACCTTGCATCCCCAACGATAGCCCTCAATCGACGCACCCACACCGCCCATCAGTGGCGCACCACTCACCAACCCTTCCAAGAATCTCAGCCCTATAACACCCCCCACGATATCCGGCCAGACAGGCGCCACTCTCAAAGCGTCCAGAAACACAGATTTTGTTGCACTTCGCACTGGCACCTTAGGTTGCACAGACTTGGAAACGTCTGGTCAGGCCGAAATTTGGGCGGTGGTGTTGTGTGCTTTCGGACATGAGCTCCGTTCCACTGTGGGATTCTGGCGAGGATATGGCGTTTTGGAGTGCTTGGGACGTGGGTGGAATATGTTGTGGGACGATGTACGAAATACGAAGTGCTAGACTGGATTTAGATTGTTTGTACTACTTTGTGGGTTGGTCTTATGGAGGAGATAGATGTTGTGGGGTGGAGAAGGAAGTCCCCGTGTGGAGGCGACAGGGGTCTATCCTCTCCCAGGCTCTAGTTAACAAAATATTGTATACTAAGTACATAGAAGTTTAGTAAACGCATGAGAGGATTACACCACACCATTTCTGTGTGATGATTGAACGTCATTCACAATATTCAATCCGAACCTACTTAGTCGGAGACTTTCTTAGCCTGTTGAGCCTGTGTTGATTAATCGAGGTTCATTGATTACAAACCCATCGGCTGCCCCTCCATTCGCGATCGTCACGTCATTGGTCGCAGCATATACTGTAGTTCCTTACTTCAAGCTTCCGATGTAACTAACTACCGCCTTACTCAATACCCAGATTTCCCTCTAATGTTTCGATTCTTTTCCCCAATTAATTCATTCTCATTATCTACTACATAACAAGCAAAAGTTATATGTCTAAAGCCCTTTCACGACTTCGATCACACAAAAATCATCTCAGCCCCTCCAATATGGCAGCCGCGAATAACTTCTTCTCCATCGTAGCAGGCGTCGGCGCAGGAACAGGTAACGCACTCCTCCCAAACCCAATCCTACAATTCTAACAACCACCAGGCCGATCAGTAGCTCTAAAATTCGCAAAAACCTACCCCGTGGTCCTCCTAGCCCGCAACCCAGTGAACTACGAATCCCTCGTAAAAGAGATAACCAACAACGGCGGACAAGCCCTGGGAATCTCAACCAACACCAGCTCCCCCGAATCCGTAACCAGCGCGTTCACCAAGATCCAAGAAGAGTTCAAAGGCAAGAAGCTCGCTGCGGCGATCTTCAACGTCGCGGGAGGCATGGTGCGGAAACCGTTTCTGGAGTTGACGTTGGATGAGTATACGTCTGGGTATGAAGCTAGCGGAAAGGGATTCTTCTTGTTCGCGCAGGCGGTGTTGCCGTTATTGCTGGATTCTGTGAAGGAGTCGCCGCATCCGCCTACTTTGATTATTACCGGTGCGACGGCTTCGGTGAAGGGATCTGCGCTTTTTGGAGCATTTGCGAGTGGGAAGTTCGCATTAAGGGCTACGGGACAGAGTCTGGCGAGGGAGTTTGGGCCGAAGGGCGTGCATGTTGCGCATGCTGTTATTGATGGGGTTATTGATATTCCGAGGACTAAGGAGTATATGAAAGATGCGGGGCCCGATGCAAAGATTGATAGTGACGCTGTGAGTTACTTTGATGCTGCGAGGATGGTGTTGATCAGAGGTGCTAATCTATTGTAATAGATCGCTGACAGTTATTGGTATCTTCATACCCAGCCTAGGTCACATTTTACCCAAGAGCTTGGTACGTAACGCCCCGACGGAAGAGTATTTGATTGGTGGTAACTAATATTGACACAGACATGAGACCATATGTTGAGAAGTTCTAAGTAGCAAACAATAATGTAATGGAAGCTGAACACACAAGGGTTGTCATCGAAGTTGCAATTGGAATGACATTTATTGTGCTAATATAGCGCCATGTTTCCAGTCATCAGTCACAATCCCGCTTTCTAGGTGAATAGAGTATGTCTCTCACCATCAAACCATCGTACTTCAAAGACCAAGGTCTAGGGGACGGTCTGCGGGTAAGCAAGTCTACCCCGTAGGAGGTAGATTTGTTGATCCTTATAGGATGCTTGTTTACCTCGAAAACCGTAGAAGTCCAATAAAGGTGGTTGACGCGGAGATAATGTATCCATTCACAATAGCAAAATCCATGCTGGTTTGCGTCAATACGTCGGGTTTGTTAGTAAGGGCATGATCGCTCCCAAAGCAGAGATATGTATAGCAAAACACACCGTATCATGCGTGAGCATGATTTGCTTCGGGAGGACCTCCCATGGAGCATTTCACAAGAACACCAGACGTGCAAGCACGATGGATGTGAAATGGCCATAAATGCTTTTGTCATTGCTATCATCTAGCACTCCAGCCAGCACCTGCCAGCATCCTTGTGTGAAATATCATGCCAAACACGCCAGACCAAACCCCAGCAATGTCCTTATGCCTTCGACTTCTGTTTCTCCTTGGCCTCTCTGCCAGCCTTGATGCGTTCCAGTATGCCCTCGCGATCCTTGTCGAGCTTTAACTTGGTGATGACGACCTTCGATGGGTGGACGCCAATTGGGACGGATTGACCGGAGGACTTGTCCTTGACGAGACGCTCGATGTGGACGATATACTTGAGACGGTACACGGAAGTGATCTTGCCCTCGCGGTTCTTGTTGATGCCGCTGACAACCATGACTTCGTCGTCCTTTCGGATTGGCATTGATCGGACCTGTGCGATGGTTAATGAAAAGCTACTCTCAGAGGGCTATTGGCAATGCTACGAACGTTGTATTTCTCGCGGAGTTCCTTGCTCAAAGGCGCGCTCATGATGGTTCGTCTGACGCTTGATGGGGCATCGAAATGAGCCTTGCGCGACTTTCTCCTTGAGGAGTGGAGGGCTTCATCGAAAATTAGCTTTTTGCGGTTAAGCAGAATAGACAATTCCTCAATTTGTAGAGTCGGTGCCTCTTTGATATTCAGATATACATACAGCTGTTGATCTTCGTCATGTCCGCTGAGTTGTCGAATGAACGCGAAGATTTGTCGTTAGTTGTTGTCGTTAGAGTCGAACTCGCAGAAATAATTTCACGATGGAATTCATTGTGGCTCTCGGCTCGGTTAATTTCATATCACGTGCGACGGCATTTATTCGGGATAAATTGCTCGCGAGGAACGTCCCGCACCAGAATTTTATGCTTTACGACCAATTCTCGAACTCACCAAGAGTCGACTAGTTCAATTTCGTACTCGAAATCTTGAATAGGATTCTTTTATGAATCTACCTACCTCTTGAGAGGTGAGCAAAGATTGTTCTAGCACGACATCACGGTTCCGGCGAGAGTGAAGACACCGAATCGATGCCGCATATGACGCTGTACAGCCTCTTGCAATAATTACTCGGAAAACCCACTATAAATTGGGTATAAAATTGGGGCGAGAGCATCATATAGGCAAGGGAATTTTACAAAGGGCGTAGATCACTAAATCAGACATTAACTTACGTGGGACTTTGTGCTTGACAATTATACATTTGTACAGCTACCTTAGAAGCGTGTGTCACTCACTACTAGAGAGGATAAGGCAGAACTTAGATATAATTCTATATGTAAAATTTCGGCCTGACGAGATAGGAGTAAATTAGTTCCTTGACTAATATGGAGCTACTATATGTAGATCAAACGGGAAAATAAGTTTTCCGAGTAATTATTGCAAGAGGCTGTACTCACAGCAACATGTGCAGTGTACTGTACAACACGCCATCTTGCAGCTGAGTCTTCCTGAATTTCACCATATCCCGGTCATAGGCAGCCCATGAGCTCGACATCACGATCGATACATCTCCTCACACCACCGTCATAGGATCCCCGTGTTAGCGCTCCGCTCTCCAGGTTTTTGACGCCGGATCAGCCGGATTCTCACTCCATCTTTTTGGCACCTCCGCCATGCCCCAGTAAGCTTTGGGAAGAGTATACACAGAAAGTTCCACTGCCAGCCTGCTGCTCCATAGATGATTACTCGCGGGCGTGTGATACGCTCATTAGTACAATCATTTGCCAGGTAAGTCTTAATTGAACTGTAAATCTGCAAGTGCATCTGTGGCTGGTTTCAGTGGTATCAGGATAAGAGATCCCCAACTATACTGTACGAATCATCTTTTACAACGATATAATTCTGGATACTTCGTGTAACGAGAAAGTGGCGGTTGGAGAGGCTCAAGGTAAGCGATTATGAGGCGTCTACCAGAAAGCTTGTTCAAGTGACATGACTATTCAAGAATGTGATATCGCAGTTTCTGTGGCTACTGTCGGCCCTTCATATTTTCTGTAGTCATTTGACATGTACCCTTCTTCAATTGCTGAATAAGTTGTCTGCGGAAGATGCTCATAGCGAGTTGTGCCCTGTTAAATCGGCCCTTCTGAGGATTTCAAAGCCGGGGACTGTTCTTCGAGCTCAACAGCCGCTATTGCCGGTCCACTGAGATGAGGTCATAGTAATCATTTTGATCCAGTTACATGCAGAGTATCTTTCCAGACCTGGTGTTCGACGATGTTTTCGGGAATGCCAGCCTGCGGTTTTCTACGGCCGGACATAATCTCAAGACCCTCGTCTCATGACTTTATCTCGCTCCTGGCCTGAGCCAATAATAAGACAGTACAACGAATGTCCTTTTATCGTGAGCATAACTAGATCTTTCCTCGTGAGACTATAAGTACCATGGTTCGTCTCTACAGTCCGACAGTCGCATAGTTCCTCTACAGTTCTACAATCTATACCAATAATGGGAATTTCCGATAAAATACACTTGCCCTTCATGGGTCGCAACTCTACTTCTTCTGAGGGGGATGCTCCTCATCCTGAAAAGCACCAACGAAGTCCAGATATTCCACGGGTTACCATCCGCTCATTCATAATGGGTGTTTTCGTTTCCATGGGCGGTAAGTTATTTGTCGACCACTCTGCCATGTAGAGAATGCTAAAGGAAAGTGTCTAGGCTTTGTCTTTGGATACGATACTGGACAAATCTCCGGATTCTTGGGAATGCAAGATTTCCTCGAGAAGTTCGGCCAAAAAGACTCAATTGGGGACGGTTATCACTTCAGCAACGTTCGCTCGGGTCTTATAGTTGCTTTGGTAAGTACATTTAGCTCTGTTACGAAGTTTGGACTGACAAGGACAAGCTATCTATTGGTACGTTGATGGGAGCTTTGGTCGCCGGACCTATTGCCGATAAGATTGGTCGAAAGTGGTCGATTTCGGCTTGGTGTATCATGCTTCATATTGGACTCATTGTTCAAATGACAGCTGAGCACCCAAAGTGGTATCAAAGTAAATAATCCCCTTTCCACTTTCATTTGTTTCTGAACGCCCACTGCTCAATCTTGAATCTATCTTGAACCTCTTTTGCTAACCATTGCAGTTGTCGTTGGAAGGTGGATAGCTGGTCTAGGGGTCGGCGCTATTAGTTTATTGGTTCCCATGTATCAATCTGAGAGCGCTCCACGCCACATTCGTGGTGCATTGATCAGGTATATGTTATTGCTTCATCAATCTCCTCCCAACAATACAACTAACACAAATTAGCACTTACCAATTATTCATCACAATCGGTATCTTCGTGGCGAACTGCGTGAGTATCTCCAAGAATAAGCATCGGCGCTTGGCATGATCTGACACCTGATAGATCAATTTCGGAACAGAAGACCGAAATGATACCGGATCATGGAGAATACCCATGGGCATCTCCTTCCTCTGGGTTCTCATTCTCGGGTTTGGAATCATGTTCTTCCCCGAAAGTCCACGTTATGCATACCGTCAAGGACGCACCGAAGAAGCCAAGCGAACGATGATCAAGCTTTATGGGGTTCGTGAGGACCATCCCATCGTCGCCTTAGAGCTCGCAGAAATCAAGGCCAAACACGACGAAGAAATGCTCCATCAGAATCAAAAGTGGTACGAAATGTTCACGGCACCCAGAATGGCTTACCGCATTGCTCTTGGCGTCGCTCTGCAGTGTCTACAACAACTCACTGGTGCCAACTACTTCTTCTACTATGGAACCGTCATCTTCCAGAGTACTGGGATCAACAACTCGTATGTCACACAAATGATCCTTGGTGGTGTCAACTTCGGCACCACTTTCTTAGGTCTTTACGTCGTTGAGCACTTTGGACGTCGCAAGTCGCTCATTTTCGGTGCGGCATGGATGTTTGTCTGCTTTATGATATTCGCTTCAGTTGGTCACTTCGCACTTGATCGGGATATTCCTCAAAACAGCCCGCATGCCGGAAAAGCCATGATTGTCTTCGCTTGCTTGTTCATTCTTGGATTCGCTTCTACTTGGGGACCGATCATCTGGACTATCTGTGCTGAGCGTAAGTTCAAGACTCTTCTCTTAACTCACTTGGACCATCACTTGCAGTTGCTGACCAAGTCTTCCAGTCTATCCATCCCGCTATAGGTCTAAGGCTATGGCTCTCTCGACTGCCAGCAATTGGTTTTGGAATTTCCTCCTCGGATTTTTCTCGCCCTTCATCATCGGTGACATTGATTTCCGCTACGGATACATCTTTGCAGGTTGTCTTTTTGTGGCAGCTGCCACGGTCTATTTCTTCGTCATTGAAGGCCAAGGACGAACCCTTGAGGAGATCGACACCATGTATATTCTTCACGTGGACCCCAGAAAAAGCACCAGCTGGATCGCGCCTCCTCCTGGGCAACTAGTCACGACAGAGAAGCTCGTGAGAGGTAACGTTGATCTTGAGCAGACTCCTAGTGCGCAAGCGGCAGCGAAAGAGACGGGGGCCAGCCCTACTGCAGCCCACACGGAGTAATCAAGCAAATGCCGGGGTAGTGCAGCTACAGAATGAGATTGAGTAGGAACTAAAATCACCAGCGTAGGTGTAATGCATTTAATGAAGACATGAGACGCTTTTGGGGGCGGGGTGTTGCCTGGATCTTTTGGGGCGCAATTTGTATCATAATTTCTCTCGTCGGAATACACATATCTAGTTAATATCTGCTTGTGTTGATGAAGCAGTGACCGACTTCCGACGCTTACTCCCGCATGATTTTAAAATCCCACTCTATGGACGCACTCGAGACCATTAAAAATATAAGTGATTTGATTAGTTACATTCACTTCTGAGATTAGCATCGGTCAAGCGGCAAGCCGGTGCTTCGAGCACTTTGTAGAATTGCTCAGATGCACATGAGTGATACCATTTACTTCGCTGCCACCGGTGTTTCTTTCGAGGCACACATTATTCCCTAATTGGGCATACACGCGTGCATTCGACGTGGGTGAGCCTGGTTGAAAACATAACCTAGAGCCAAGCATTTGTATCAAGCATGGGCCGGACGCTCCACCAATGTCGATAGTACGATATACAGTATGTTGCAGATAGTGGAAGTGTTTATGGTTTATTCTACATTTCTAATGCCCACATCTTCTTAGCGCTTAGTCTGAGCTTCCCTGTAAGCTATTTCAAACCCCATCGACGGCCGCCGTGGCCAATGCTGGTGCTTCCTCTCTTGACCCGAACGCCAAAACCCCAAGCGCCTTTGTATGCTTACATTAGCCACAATATGTACATGATATGCGTAGCACTATTCCCTTCATCCACAATCCCCTCTTGAAAATGTCATCACACAAGCAAGCCTCAACTAGCAGCTGCCTTCAACACAAGTTTTCTGAGGTATAGCCCTCCTTCCGTTATTGCGTCCACACCATTGACGCTGTGCCATCTCACATTCAGGATGGCCCTGGCATCGTCGTCCTTCCTTTGAAGTTTGTAGAGCAGGCTCAGTCTAGAGAAACCAGATGATGAGGTCTGGTCTCCAGTGAACACCATACCTACGAATTCGCGCTTGGACTTATCAGAAAGACGTTCGTAAAGCCTGATATTGAGGTCAGATTCTTCAGCCATGTTTTCGATCCATTGAGCTTGTGCCGCTAATTTAGCCTCGATACCAAGCAGTCTTATCCAGCGATTTTCAGCGAGGCGATTTTCGAGATTTCTCTCACGCGTCTCTTCAGAAATCTGAAATCGTGACAATATATTGATAGCTTCCCGTAATCTTGGAAGAGAACCATGCTTGCGGGCTTTGAGCGACGTGGGCCGTCGAAGAGCGGCTTCTACATCCGCAATGCGACGAGTTATGCGTTCGATTGAGTTAGAGATAGACTCGACCTGCATTAATCGCAACATACTCGATAACGCGCTGTAATCCAACATGGGGTGAAAGACCTGTTTTCCCTTCGATAATGAGGGGTCTATGCCACAGAGCGCAAGTAGTTGATAGATAGCGTACCGTAAGTCCGGTGTATATTGTATAGTCGATGCAACATTCTGGTCTTCCCATAATGATAGGATAGCACGCAGAAGCTTGTGACCAGATTTATAATCTTGATGCGTTACGCAATGTTTAACAAGTCGCAGAATGCTCTCGGAGAAAACGACTTGGCCTTCACGAAATGCTGCACGAATAGAGCGTACGGCTGAGGCTGACCCAGACATTGCTAGAGAGCCTCTGAAGAGTGATTCAAAGATAGCTGAAGTTCGCTGGACCTTCTCTTGAAGATACCCCTCTCGCCGTATAACTTTTGTTGACATGGCCCATGACCTCACATCCTGCCGGTCAGCAAGCTGGTAAATGGTTCTCCTTTTAATTCTCATGTCTCTACCGAGTCCGGTGGTCGCGGTTCCTTGCATGCGCCGAACTATGTTGCGAAAGCCGCCCGGATCTCCTTTTGCAATATAATGATCGAGAATGAGCTTAATCGTGCTCTCACTTGGAAGAAATTTGCTGTTATGGAGAAACGAATCCACAACAGCTTGCGCAAGATCATGCTGGCGTAGACGAGAGAGCTCCTTGATAAGAATATTGTATGTTGAAATGCTCGGGGGAGCACTGGAGATGAGCAGGTTGTAGCAAACTTTCCCAACCAATATATCAATATCAGCGGGTTGCGAAGTTGCCTTGGCACACAGTGTGTTGAGGGAGCTATGGAGAAGAGTCCGCTCCCTGGCGACCTCTTCGTCATCTCGCCAGTGATAGTTGGGTGATTCGACGAAAGAACCTCTTAGCTTCCGAATACGTTGGGCAAGTTCGAATCTCTGCAACCCTCTTCCATTGCTTTTTGAAGTATCTTGATCGGGTTCGGCAGATAATAGGTTCGTTTTAGTGAGGAGTTGATCTACAAGATTCCGAACCATTTCTTGCATCTTGAGCAAATGAATTGGATTGAGTGGTTCGCGATGTTTGAACTGATCTGGGGTCTCCTGTGCTTCGAATTCATCCCCTCCAATCATATTTGCCGTTGTGTGCTCGGTAGACAGCTGGTTGGAAAGAGTATCAGGCTCTAACCGACTACTCAGACTTTGCAATCGTATGTCTAACTTTTTATATCGTGTAGTAGGTATCGAATCCCAAGATCTGCTCCTTTGAGAAACTGACCCAGGGGAAGTAAAAGGCCCACCCCTAATAGTCACGTCCTTATGTTCCCCAATTTCTCCATCGCCTGACTTGTTGGGACTCTTTCCGGGTGAGGTCTCTGGCATTCGTGACTCCTCGAGCGGCATTCCGGACTTGACATCTGCTATGGCGCGATCCCAATCCAACCTCCGGCTGTCCTTTACTTTCGCATCTGCAATGGCAGCTGTAGCCAGAATTGATGAGTAGCATGCTGTAAACAGATCACTGACTGTGACTTTTCGTTTCTTAACAGTAGCAGATGTGCTTTGTCGAGTTCGAGCTAGCGTGAAATAGAGACAGGAGCTGCACTGGCAAGACGATTTGACCTGCGAAGCGCGAGACCAAATGCCTTGCATTCTACGCGCATGCTGAGATGAGTGAGTCGGTAACGATCGTAATCGCGAGGTTACTCAATTGGTCGAGGATGCGCAATGAAAGCTCGTGGTAGGTTTTGGTGAGGTTGGATTCGAGCATTGAATGACTTTCGATCGGGACCACACTAAAGCGTTGCCGCTCTAGCCACACCACACTTGATAGACCCCGCCAAAAAAAAACCACTACCCTTCTAGCACCACGATCACGCAAACTACATTAGCAAATCGCCTCGATGTTAACTCTCACTCTCACTGCAGACCTCACGGGGTCAGTAAACATGTTGGATGCTTCGTGAGCCATGCTAAGACTTATGTTACAGCGTGAGCGACCTGCGACCGGATGACACAGAGGACAACCCTTTTTGGTACATGTTCAAGGTTCAGTGTGGCTCCTGTCGAGAGATACATCCAAACTTTGTAGGAGTCAACCGTTTTGTGAGTGTACTGAGCAATATTGTGCGGTATATTAGACTGATCGTCAAGCCAGGAAACGAACGAGATGAGCGGTAGTAGAGGTGAAGCCAACTTCGTATGGAAATGCAAATCTTGCACTGTATATATCCACTCCACACTCGGAATAAGATTATAGTTACTTATAATATATCTAGAGATCATCTTCTGCAACAATCAAAATTGCACCAATCCCATATGAACAAAAGTCGCCTCCTAGCCGACAGAAAGTCATCGAGTTTGACTGTCGAGGACTTGAATTTACAGAGTTCAAACCCGAAGTATGTCTTCGAAGCCGACTTGTACTTTTTTGAGCTCACAATATCTTCAGGGAGATTGGTTGGCGACTGGTGCCGAGTCAAACACCAAATTTACTGCTATTGACCTGAGTGAAGGAGACTGGTTTGATTATGATGAGAAAGCTGGAGATGAGGTCAGTATCAAAGATATGAAGTGGGAAATTAGCAGAAATTGATGGTCTACGTATCACGAGGGAAGATCTTGTCTTTTTGGACTTCCAATGTCTATCTACCCCGGGATTGAGGAGTTGGAGGTAACCGAGGCAGCGAAAATGCATAGTGACTCGATTGAAAGTAAACCTGAAAAACCTTAGGCTCCGGAGATCTAATACAAACTGGAAGCCACTTTACCTCCTGCATTTAAAGCATTAATATGATCCATACACAGCTTGATCAATTTGTGCAAGGAATTGGGTGTGTTATTCAGCCTTCTCAGCCTTGTCACGTTCGCTAAAGAGCTCAAAACACTTCAAAAGCAGCACCGACCTTCAAAATCCAGCTCCAACAGCTAGCTCTCAGCCTCAGGGCGCGCACAGAAATATTCCCAACGCGCCTACAACCACAGCACCACCAAACATCAAGATGAGTGTATGACCCTTGACTCCTTAAAGTCGCCAGAAGCAAAGAACTAACAAATCTTCTAGTTCATGCCAATCAACCCACGGCCGATGCTGCAAAACCTGTATGTCCTATCTCTCGCGCCGCAGACTGGCAGAGTCCATGCATTGCTTGAGAAACGCGAGAAGCTAATGTGTGAGGAATAGCGTCAACGACGAGGTCATAATCCGTCTGAAATGGGGCCAAACCGAGTACAAGGGCCGTCTGGTCAGCATCGATAGTTATATGAATATTCAGTTGTCGAATGCGGAGGAGTGGATTGATCAGCAGAAGACGAGTGATCTAGGACAGGTTTTGATCAGGTATGCGTGAATCTGGGGTCCGGAAGACGAGCCTCGCTGTGAGGCTGAGGGATACGTTAGGCTTGTTTGGAAGGGGGGATTTGTTGAAGTGTTGCTAATTGTTCATATAGATGCAATAACGTATTATGGATTCAGGGCGCAAACCAGAACAATGGCGACACAAAGATGGAAGGATGATGGACATGCTGGGGATATGGATACAGGCGTAGGCACAGCCGCAGAAAATTTGGGACGTTGTCGGTTCATGATTTCGAGACGCCGAATACCGAGACACCTTTATATCTCGGTCCTAAGACTAAAAGTGACTCGACATACCAAAGGACAAGGCGTTTATGAGAAATAAGAGGAATTGCAAAGGCAAATGGATTTTTTGATACTCCAACATCAGGTCAGAGCTAAGAGCTCTCGTAAGATCCGCTATGCTAGTCCAATCATAATGAGAAATAGGTATCACATGAGACATCCAACCTTGCGACTACTTCCTACTTCGCTCATGCCCAGTCTCATTCTCTTGTTTGGGCCAATCATCACGAAAGCTTCTACAAGCCATTCGTACCACACTTTCCTATCGTCTGTCTGCCTCCAGATGCTAATCTCCAATTCGGAATCATCTGGGAAGTAAAGAGGGTTCTGTGTGAAAGATCAGCATTACTGCCTGGCGTCTGCAATTTGTAGGATCACTGACCTTGAGGGGAAAGAATATTGGAAACCAGGAGATCATATCCTTGCTCTTGGCATCGATGGTGTCTGGTCTTGTGCTCAACTCTACCTTGCCATTCTGACCACCGTCGTAGAGAACAGCCTCGAAGTACCCTGCTATTCCATTCACTACACCTCGGTCCTTGCACACAAAGTTGAGCCTAGAGTATCGAGTATTGTGTTCATTAGCCCCATCACCTCCAGACATGCTTCCTCCGCCGCCCCCACTGACTCCCCCTCCTCTCCTCGCCTCTGCAATAGCGAGAGTGGTTGCTGGAAGGGGATGGACGAACTCCCATGCTTGCTGTATTCTTGGATGTTCTGGAACCGATGTGGCCAGATAGTCGATAGCGTGTAGCATGACCACGTAAGGGGTCTCGGTAGCTGTTGGATCCGTGATAGCTCTATGAGATATGTCTGCGTGCAAACGAGGAGCAAGCACGGGAGTCAAATGGGCAGTATATGAGCTAGGAATAGAAATACCGTGCTTGGGGGCGAGCACATGCTGCACGCCATCTAGACATTCTGGAGAGAGCTCATTATCCGCAAATGACCCTAGAAGCTCAGAAACAACAATGTCGACTTTTCCATGTATTTGAGATGAGGCGCTTGTTGCAGTAATGGCTTGGCCAACCGCTCCAGATGTCATTCGACTTGGTCCTTTCCACGCACGCATGTCGCTTTTGATCACATTGACAACCCCACCCCAGTCTTCCTCGTTGTGCCTCTGGAGTAGGACATAGGCGTTGGGGTTTTTCTCCACAGCCCAAACCTCCACAGCAACTCCTGTTGTCTGACTCGCTCTGAGAGCACGCGTGACCAGAGGTCCACGGCCAGATCCTGCCACGGCAATGACTACCGCAGCGCTTGAGCTCGAAGTTGGTTTATTCTGCTCAACCCAATCGGAGAGTGCCTCCGCAATCGCGCGCTCATACCAATCATATTTGACTGGGTCTTTTTCGAATACTTCATAAGTCACTGACTCCAAATTGTCAGTTAGAGGTTGAAGTGGTGCTTGTAGATAATCTTGATAGCCAGAACCGAACTTTTCAATAGGCGTCCTTGGTGGTTGGTTTCGTTGAAGGTATCTCATATAGACCAAATGTGCAGCAGGGTCTTTAGGTTTTGATTTGTTCTTCGCTATGAACTCGGTAGATTCGGCAGGAGTGGGAGAAATAGACGCAGAGCTGGATCTAGATGCATCTGCAACCTCACTTGGGGATGGAAATCCATCGGCGACGGGTGTGAGCTGGGTAGGGTCATCCAAACCTGGAATGGGTCCGACCTCCGACAACAGAAGCCACGGAGGCTGCTTCAAGCGCATGTACCGAGACAGAAGGGCTTGGTGACTCTTTCCAAGAACAGGGTGGCCGCCTCTGTTTTTGAGGAATGATGAAGGTGTGAATGACAGCAGTCGGAGTGGCTCAGCAAACCAGCGAGACTGGAGCGAGTCTAAAGGTAGCTGGCGAGGAATACCCAATGCTAGATGAATATCAGCCAGTGCCCTCTCCTTGTTGAACCTCTTCAAACGTAGAGAATCAGAAATTTCGGATCCATTAAAAAAATGAAAATTTCTATATCCAGTAATTGACACCCATCAAGCCTCACACATCTGCAAATCATAGACAACGGATTTTGTATTGGTTTCTTACCTACGGATAGTCGTGAATTGTATTTACATACAGTCCGAATAAAATTCCAGGCATCCCATGTCTCAAACAGGTCCATATCTTTGTTTCCCTTTGGCTTTGGAGTCGTCGCATCTTGTTCTCTGGCAAACGGCTGAAGGTCGCCAGTCATATCCTTCACTTCTCCATGTCCATACATTGGGATCTGAATCGCCATCTGGATATAACTTCCGATAGTAAGCGCTTCCTGGATAGCACGAGCGTACTGTACGAGGCCATTGTTGTCGGTAGTTCCACTGCTGTAATCTCTTGGTCCTGGTATTATGATATGCCCTACCCCACAAAAGGAAGCGTATGCGATTTCGATGTTTAGGACCTGGCGCGAGATGTTGGAAATCAGAGGGTCTGCGGAAGATATATCTATCCAAGGACTCGAGTATGCGATGATCTGAGAGAGGGTGTCGCTAGGAGTTAGAGGCGTATCGACCGGATCGAGGGGAGGTATGATCGGGGCCGGTGGAACATGGCTTGAATTCGAATCTAATTGCGATAGCTCAGAGAGGTATGTAGAGATCAAAGTCAAGACTCTCGAGTGAAAATGTGGACTGGTTATGGGACTGGTGATCATGTCATACTATATTAAACGTAAGCAGAGCTTTTGTATCCATGGAGGGGTATATGTTACCCCCACATCCTGCGCCTGTCGCAGAACGAAATCTGTGACAGGCAGCGGCCGTTTTGCTTCATGGTGGCCAATATAGAAAGTCGGCGTATATTCCTCTACTGGCGAAGACGCCTCGGGCTCGAAGGCCTGCTGTGAAGTCATGTTGGGCTAGAGAAAAGCGGAAGGCCGCATGAAAGTTTGATTAGCTAGCTTTGCGTGAAGAAACCAATTTTCACCTCGTAGTCCTAGTGCTACTTCAGATTTGAATGCTTGAGATCGCCTTGGATCTTGCTTGCCATTGCAGTATGCCGCACTTTTGGTGCAACAGGCTGAAGGCTGAAATAACGTGGTCACAAGAATTGCACCTGGTAGAAGTGCTGATATTTGCGACGCGGCCCATGGAAATATCTCTCGCTTATATTTTGAGTGACGCTAAGCAGGGGTCATGAATCTGACAGCGCCCGGACCTGAGGATCTTTTGTCTTTTCTTCCGCAATACAATAATACAATTCTATCTAGTGGCTGTCCCTGAAGCTCTCAATCTAACGGTCCAAGTCATCGTATCCATTCATGTCTGTTTGACGCGTTCTATTATTCGCCAGTCGAACACAAAGCATGAATGAACTCCTTCTTTTGTGGTCTTAGCCACACCACAGCTACTCAGAGCTCTCCTACACCCATTTGGCTTTCATACTGGAGAACGTTCAATCTTATGTTTGTCATAGCTGTCGTCCTTACCAGTGTATAAATATGTTCTTGCGCTGTTTGCTACTCCTTGTTCCAGCGTTCCGGTCTTCGTCAAGTGACGCGTCAAACCTTCTTTGCCTTCTTCGTGCACGTTATGTCCTTTCGCAATGCTACAAGTCCCAGAGTCGTTAGCTTTGCTGCGCATCTTTGGAAGTAGTACTTCTATCAGGTCTTCAATTAAACTCACATTGCAAAACTGTCTCTCGGAATGACCTCGTAAACGAGTGTCGCAAACATCGTTGCTGGGACGTTTACCAAAATTGCTATAGCAGAATAGGCACCAAAGGCGTCGCCGCCGTAAAAGATGGCAGCAACGATTCGAGTTCCTAGATCTCTTGCTAGATTCGTAGAGATAGTTATGTTTGCAAATCCCCAGACCATGTTGGCGTATGCAAGACCGATGATGAATGGCGCGCTTGTTGGCGCAACGAAGGGGTTTGCTGGATCTAGACAGGACTAGATAACTATTCTGTGAAGTGTCCGTCTTCGTATAGGTCGACGCCGTATTAACCACTTACCCAATGAATGAGTCCACGAACCATTCTGTCATGAAAATGTAACCATAGTTGGTCTAGGTCGCCACGGGGAAACTGCATAAAATAGAACCTGGTCCTCCCAAAGAGTTCGGACTCAGCCCTTCGTTTACGAACCTATCTCGCAGTGCAGACATTTGCGGATAGTATTTTCCGACCAGTACTAGTCCGGCGAGGAAGGATCCGAGTATTTGAGCAAATATATATCTGGGCACTTTGGACTACGGAAAGCTTTTGAACATCAGCCTATGCTTTTTCAGATTCAGATGGATGCCCTACCCTTGCCATATTGCGAGACACAAAGTCACAGCCAGATTGAAATGTCCACTAGATGTAGGACCGCAAGTTATGATCGCGAAAGCAATTCCAATCGCATATGCCCAGCCGATTTGAAAGAGTGATCCAAAAACAGGCTCTGTGCCATGTATGAAGAAGGATGCTTGAGAGGCGATACCAGGATATCTACCTTTATTAGCATTTTCCGTCCCGTTTTCCCAGATAATTAATCGGTACCAAGGGGACGAGAGCATACACGTAGAAAAATACACCAATACATTCAGCTGCCATTTCCCTCATCTACCTCGGTCTTGAGTGCTCGAAGTCGAGTTTTTTCTGGGACACTGGTTTTGGAGCCACTACGTGTCTATGAACATGTTCTTGCACAGCGTCTCTGATTCCCACTTCCATGTCATTCGTATGAAGCCGATGAGCTTCATGACCAGTGGTATGACCAGAATTCTCGACATGTGAGGACGACATTGTGAGGTAGGAGAGATCGCTAAGATAGGACGAAATTTTGAATTTGGTTGAAAGGTACTGTTTTCTCAGGTTGGCCATTTATATACCCAAAGTGGTCAATAGGCGTGGGAGGGGTGAAGCGGAATGTATCTTTTGGTCATGGTGGGGTGGATGGCAAACTACTTATTCAACAGGATACATCATCCAGACATTTACGTAGGTACCTCACAACCTCTAGGTTGGAACTAACCAAGTACCAGTTCTCTCGGTTAGAAGTGGAGGTATTTCTTTGGTTGTCAGGATGTTATAGGCTTGAGTGAGCTGCGTGACTGTTAACTGGACATCCCGAGGCTCGATTCCATGGACTAGTCCACGGGAAGGCAATTGAAGCTTCGCCGAAGGTCTTCATAGATGAGAAGAGACTTAGTCATATGAGGCAAAAGCTCGGCTGGAACTCTATTATCTCGACATCTAGATAGGGTTTGAGGGTAACGCTACACAGTGAGGCACCACCTTTAAAAAATTAATTCCCCTTCGAAATGCCACATTCTCAAAAGCTTGAAAAGACGAAAAGCATCTTTACCCGTGCTCCTCTAAGGCTTGAAAGTGGTTGGCATGCAACTAGGACAGATCCTGCCTATAGAGATTCGGAGTTGGATATCAATTTTGTTCAAGCGTCGTAATACCCCCGCCCCCGCCATACCAACGAGCTCTTTCTCCACCGTTCCTCGGAGATTGAGATGGACCAATGGAATCAGAGCACCTTGAAGGCAGAGGCTGATCCATTTGGCTGGATAATATTGCTATGATATTCTCAAAATCGTAGTGACTGACTGCCACTTGCGCATTCGTACAAAGCTCATTCGAAGTACACTTCTATTAAGAAGTTCTTCACAGAACATGAAGATGATTTGAGATAAAACATAGGAGCAGAGTAAAATATTGGATAACGATTGAAATCCAGACCGAAGGAACGAGGTCCGGCCAGCGTTGAGCATGAGAGGTTCGAGCGGATGCGGGGCTCCACGAAAACTGGGCCGTCATTGGCCAGACTGACCTCCTACTAAGATGTGAGCGCTTGACTGAGGATGAAACAACCCTAATATTGGTAGTGAAAATGTTAAGGCCAAGGAGTGTTTAAGACTGCTCGACAACCCGAAAGAAAAACGATTGTGTGATTTTTACCTCCCTGATGTGCCGAAAAATCAATCATCACCTGCAGTAGCGGTCACTTTAGCACCACTCTAGATACATGTCCATGTCTTTGTCCAAAGATAAATAGGGGACCCATTACTAAGCAATGTTGTTCATCGTGCCAGGAACATGAAATGAAGCTAGCTTTCGGGTGAATGGACTCAATACCATATACTCCGAGTTCTATGATGGGGTATCTCTTCTTGGCCAGCAGCCTCCCGCTCCTTCATTGTATCGTAAAGGAAGAAATCGATCAGTATTGCATTAATCCTTGCATCCGGATTCTTTCTCAAGATTTCTCTGCGTATCAGTTCCACACACCAAATACTACATCCTAGGACGAGTCAGCTGAATTCGGCTTCAGATATGGACCACTAAACACCTCTCAATTGTATTTCCCAGGGGTGGCCGCTCTCAATCACTTTCTTCTGATTGACCGCGGTTTGAAGTAATGGGCTGTACCACAGACAGCCCAAAGAATTCAATATCTGTGGAACTCGATAGTCCGCGAAAATAGTGATCTTGTCGATATCGTGGAACTCCCCAAAACTCTTCCCATCAAATGCAGCCCATAGATCCGCAACACAAATTTGAGCCCGTTTGAGGAAACGTACACTCTGACGATTCTCATAGGGCATAACATCATTGAAACAAGTAAAATTTTCGGCAAGTATGTTGACCAAAGCGGCTGCGGAATTGTTGGCAGCTTTGATGCAGTTGGTAAAACTGCATTCGTATTTCTGTGCGTGACGATTAGCATGTTTCCGTACGTGCAGAGGCGAGATACTCGCCTCGTACAAGACCTGCCCTGCTTCTTGCAAGCATTCCACTCGCTCTTGGAACAAGGGTATTTCTTCTTCTGTAGCACTTCTGAAAACGTGTTTCAGCACCTCATCGGTACATTCGTCCTCGTTCTGCCAGAAATCAGAAGACGTAATTGGAATACCTGCAAACGAAAGAAATTAACAATTTGGTACCTCAAGTATAGCTTTTGTTCAACAACGAACCCTCTTCGAGCGCTCTTTGTAATGCAGCAACTAGGCTTTTGTAACCCGTCCAAGTTTTGCCCTTATAGTCAATGGCAAATCGCTCCTCGTCGTCCTTTTCGGACCAGAATGAGAAGTTCAACAAGTCCATGGTGAAAATAAAATCTACCGTGCTTTTGTCCAGTGCTTGAGGATGAAATTCGTGTGACTGCCATGTCTTTGTAGAATATGATTTTTTTTGCATTTGCTCATAGATCATAGCAGCAGCCGCTATCGTGGATTGAGAGTCGAGTGCTACATCTATGGAGTTGTCATACACATACTCGGCACCTTCTAGAACGTGGGTCTCTGGTACACTTGCAATAGAAGATTTTGAAAAATGTTGACGCAAGAAATCAAGAAGATCATTGTCTGGCTCGGAGTCAGACATTCTGACGAGCGTCCAGAGCTACTAAGTAGATTCAGAGCTGCCAGAACACCTAGGTGTCCCTTAAGAGGCCTAGATAAAGGAATTGCTGTGGGGTGTCTGTTTCTTCGAAATCGTGATCCTGATAGCAAATAGCAAGAGAGACACTCAGGGGCATGTCATGACTATCGAGATACTGGACTTTTTCGTGGTCGTCACTTCTTATGATTTCCGTGCTTAGTATTGGCTTTTCCAAAGGTGAAGATATCCTAACACCACCCATGACAATAAAACACGAAACGGTCCGTGCGACGTGCCGATAAGCATCCGCAATTCGGTATCGCGCCTGCCGGCGCATTTCGTCGCGTTGCCCAAGGCTGGCAAGATCCCGAGCCGCGAAGGCGCAAACGTTGTCAATTCTCAACGGCCAGCTGAATACACTCTTTCTTGATCATATCGCGGCTGGTCGACCGGCGGCCTCTATTTGCACGATGGTTCAATCAACGAAACGGGATCATTCGTACCAGCAATCACTCGGACCCCCGACCAACAACATGGTGAAGGAGGTAAGCCTAGCCTTTTTACAGTATTTACATCGGAGAAAAGGCATTCAGCACTGCAAAGCGAGCCCAGGAACCCTGCAGACGACAAACTATGTATATTTGGTCGAACGAGGAGACTTTGGGCGTTGTCAGGGCTCCTTTCAGCGAGTTGGCAGTTGCGTCGCAGATGCGCAGGAAGGAGGTCTAGATCGAGCGAGAATCGTTGCTAATACGGCTTCATAGGCGCGAATATTGATGGTTGGAGCTGGAGGCATCGGCTGCGAATTGCTCAAGAACCTTGTACTGAGCGGATTCGGTGAGGTCCATATTGTCGATCTGGATACGATCGATCTGAGCAACCTGAATCGACAATTCCTCTTCAGGCACGAGCATATCAAGAAATCGAAGGCATTGGTTCGTCTTTCTGCCATATGTCACAATAATGTGTACTGACATGTTGAAATTCCAGGTCGCAAAGGAGGCAGCCCACGCATTCAATCCCAGCGTCAAACTCGAGGCTCACCATGCCAACATCAAGGATGCTCAATTTAATGTAGCTTGGTTCAAGGGGTTCACCATAGTTTTCAACGCATTGGACAACCTAGAAGCAAGGCGGCATGTTAACAAAATGTGTCTAGCCGCGGATGTACCACTCATTGAAAGCGGTACGACCGGTTTCAACGGCCAAGTTCAAGTGATCAAGAAGGGTGTCACAGCATGTTACGACTGTAGTCCGAAGGAGACTCCTAAGACCTTCCCTGTCTGTACCATCCGAAGCACACCAAGTCAGCCTATTCATTGCATTGTTTGGGGAAAAAGTTATCTGTTAAGGTGAGTCCCACATGCTTCGTGTCTTCTACACAGAAGTACTAAGCTTTGCCAAGCGAGATCTTTGGTGCCAGTGAGGACGAATCACCTCAGATCGACAATTCTGAGGATTCGGAAAATGGTAAGTACCTTAGGTTAAGGATGATCGAGAGGCTACTAAGAGTTTCGTAGCCAAGGAAATTGAAAAGTTACGCCAAGAATCACAAGCGTTGAAACAGATCAGGGATGCCATGGGCACTCCAGAGTTTCCGCAGCTTCTTTTCGACAAGGTTTATCAAGACGACATCAATCGCTTACGATCCATGGAAGAAATGTGGAAGACCCGGCGGCCGCCACAACCGTTGAATTATTCTACCATCACCGAAGAAATCACAGACGCTGCAGTACCGACAGAGCAGATATTGAAGGATGATCAGAGAGTTTGGAATCTTCAAGAGAACGTAGCCGTGTTCAAGGATAGGTAATGATTTCCGCCATACACCATTGAATACAAGCTAACAGGCCAAAGCTTGGAACGATTAAGTAAGAGAATGGCATCTTTGAAAAGCACCGGTAATGAACCGATGATTACATTCGACAAAGATGACGAGGACACTTTAGACTTCGTCACGGCAAGCGCAAATTTACGGTCAATCATATTTGGAATCGACTCCAAGTCACGGTTCGACATCAAGCAGATGGCCGGTAATATCATTCCTGCTATTGCTACGACTAATGCTATTGTTGCTGGCCTTTGCGTGCTTCAATCTTTCAAAGTTCTTAGGGGGGAGTACTCTAATGCTAAAGAGGTAGGTCGAAGTCCAATGACTATAGAAGGAGATTGTAACCAAGCCATTCTTAACGCTCTACAGATATTTCTTTCCCCTTTCGCGCCACAGAGATTGCTGTCCTCCGACAGAACAAGACCGCCGAACCCGGATTGCCCAGTCTGTAGCGTTGCTCAGGCTCTGCTTTTAGTCGATATGTCGCGAGCTACTCTTGGCGATCTTGTCCAGGATTTTCTTCGTCTGGAACTGGGTTACGGCGAGGAAATTGTCGTCAACCACGGAGACGCTTTATTGTACGACGTTGAAGAAACCGATAATCTGACCAAAAAGCTCGGCGAACTTGGTATGTTGCTTGAAATGTGAGCATTGTGTAATCTGCTAAAGATGTGGAACAGGCATCAAAGGGGACAGTTTCTTGACCATCATTGATGAAGACGACCAGAATCCTAGAGTAAATCTAGTGCTCAACATACAGGAATCGTAAGCTCAGTTGTTTTGGAAGCCTCTTTACCCGACTAACCATCGCTCAGAGATACGCCAATAGAAGAGAAGCCTGTAAAGGGTGTAAAATTTCCTCCTGCTCCCACGTCAGATGTGCCCTCATCTCCTATTCCAAGACGGAAGAGGCCAGTAGTCGAGTCCAATGGACACGTTCCACAAGCAGAACAAAAAGTTGTGGTGAACGGTAAAGGATCTAGTCCCAATCTGACTGATCCTGTCAAGAAAAGAAATATCTCCGAGGTTGATGAAGTCGAGAATCCAGCTAAGCGCTCGAAAACCCGGCCTGTCGAAAATGGTGTTGCTCCCGACAACACAATAGTCCTCGACGATTCGACCGATGGTGCCATCCTTATTGATGATGATTAAGGCATTCCTCTTCTTCGATGTCGGATATTCGGAAGGAGCTCTATGGTGCAAATTTTGCGATATACAAATTTAAAACCCTCGAGCTACCTTATGTTACATATGAATCACGTGGCACTCAAACCTCCGTCAAGGTTCAGTACACAATTGTTTGCGTATTTATTGGTGGCCAAAAAGACGGCGGCATCGGCGATATCTGAAGCCTCACCAAAACGCTTCAGGGGTATGGCGTTGAGGGCTTCGGACCGTGCCTGGGGCGTCATGGCTGTATTTGTATATTAGAACAAAAGTTCTGAATAGGAGATGGAACATATCCAGGATGTAATATGATCAAATTAATGAAATCAAACATACCTGCTGTCATATCTGTTTCGATGTATCCCGGTACAATCACATTTGCTCGGATACCCCTTTCGCCTGCTTCAGCTGCTAAGGCTCGAGTAAAAGCTGTTGTAATTAGTACCAGTACGACCAATCGCACTATACAAGAGACGTACCAATGACTCCCGCCTTGCTAGCAACATAAGCAGAGCTTCCTCGGCCCCCCTTAAGACCTAGCAACGAAGCCACGTTGATGATACAGCCTATCTCCTAGTCAATTCATCATCCCAATACAGCATCCATTTCAAAGCACAGAGAATCAACTAACCACTCCTACGACTCAACATCCCCAGTCCAACCATCCTAGAAGCCAACATAGTCCCCATCAAATTCGTCTTCACAACCCTCTCCATACTCTCCACACTCGTGACAAATAACGGCGACGCATGCGTGATCCCCGCTGCGTTGACTAAGATATCAATATCCTTCTAATCCAACAATTTCCAATTAGCTATCTTACCCCCACCATCTCATCCACAGCCCCAAACGAACTCACCCGCCCCTTAAACCCCCTCCAAAACCCCTCCTCCCCCACATCCCCGACCACAACCTCATGACTCCCAGCCCCCGTCAAGCTCTCTTTCAATTCCGTTAAGGTTCCGAGGTTTCGTCCTACCAGGATACACGAGGAGCCTTCAGCGGCGAATCGCGTGGCTATGGCGTGGCCTATACCGCGGGATGCACCGGTGATGATTGATTTTGTGTTTGTTAGGACGCCGATGGGAGGTTGGGTTGGCTGTGTGTAGGTGCGGTTTGTTAGAGGTCTAAAACGTATGACGGGAGCCCTTTTTTGCGAGGTCAGGAGGAGATTGGTTGTTCGAAGGGAGGGCATTTTTGAGGATACTATTGCATTGTGAGAGAGATTAATGGGTGATGTGAGTACTGGAGAATATAGAGAGTGTTAGATCCATGGATGGTGTTGAAAGGAGATCTCGTGACGAGGAATTCGAGAGTATCAGTAAATCACGTGACCATCCCGCAATGAAACGTCGGGTCCCAATTATTCCGAAGCCCGAGTTTACGGGGGAAATTTCCAGTGGCTTGCCATCTCCTTGTGAAAATTATGTCGCTATGGGAATCTAATTTGTTTCTAGATGTTTGAAACTATTCCCGAGCCTTCCGAGATGAAACACTAAACACCGCCCGCTCTCAGGAGCCGATTTTCTCGGTGGGCTCTTTTGTTTTCCATGTCACCCCAAGATCATCCACCCATGCAGCTTCTAGATCTGCCTCCCGTCTGTCCTGCATTTCACTACTCGTACTTCTGCTATGATACTCCTCCCCCTCTTCCAATTCTACCACAACCTCGTAATCAGACCTCCCATCAAATACATGTTGCAACCGCGTGCCCTCGAAGAGTCGTTGCCAGCCGTTTCCACCAGAAATCCCCAATGCAAATGCTTTGTCCATACGCTGTAAACTCCGGTAAAAAGTCGAGAAGACGAATGCCGAATATATGAGCCCGCCGAGAAGATCGATGCGCCAATGGTGACGTAAATACATGGTGGAGAACCACTGCCATAAGACGTAGAATCCGAGCATAAAGGCCCCCTTCCTGGAGTATCGTGCAATGAAGAAGAAACAGCAGCAGCTAAAGGCACCGTGTAGGGAGGGAAAGGCGCCAAATACGAGTGGAGAGGCTTTGAAAGCGTTTTGATAAATATGTGTGCCCAGAACCGCATCGACTCGAACCAGACCTGCTGCAGAGCCTGGCATGCTATAGTTTCCTGGGGGAAGAGGATAGCCGTATTGATCGCCGTACCAAGGCGCTGCGGTAGGGAATGAAAGATGTGTAATTATTCCCAGGCAATTTTGAATTCCGAACGACCATGCAAATATCGATACAACGCCAGGGGAAGCAAAGAGCCATAGCCAAAATGCTGCCAGGAATGGGGATATGAAGTGAATTACGCCATAAGAGAGCCATGCCTGATCAGTTAGTAAAAACGCTTCCAAAAGTGCGCTTGTTTCCACCTACAAATACGTCAAGCGCTGCACCCAAAGTGTGTGTTCCACTGTAAAGGATATTGAGGGCGAATGGAGGAATAGCCGCGAGCAGTGAAAGCTTCGATCGTCGTGTCAGGGCGTACATCCAAGAATACCCCAATACCGACAAAACACACTGAACCGTAACGCCCACAAAAGTTATATCGAATATTCGATGGTCTTCGTCTTCGAGCCAATTCACTCGGATGTTCGGTCTGATCGATGCGTCGATTCGATAAGCTAGAAGAAGGTTTTAGTCACAAATCCGAAGCCTGCCGGAACTGATTGCTTACCATTCTTGAACGTCGTTATCCACATTAAAATAAAAGTCATATTAATAAGGATGTGTCTTAGCAATCCAAAAAGCGAGTGTCTGCGCTGTGTATTAGCAGTTGAGTGACAATGACGACATGGTAATAGGGTTTGGCGCCTGGAAGCAGCACGCACCTGTTCAGCAGCGTTCTATAGATATGCAGAAAAAAGCGCCCTACTAGGCGGGGTAAGGCTTCCAACATCGTGAAGGCCTCCAGCACAGTAGCTGGGCGATTGTGGTAGTGAAGGCAGCACTGGCGTACGAGACAAAAGATGCGACAAGAGAGAGAGTAGATAGAGTCTTGGGAGAAGAGGTTCGAAATAGCAAAGCAAGCTAACGGTCGGTACCTACCTAAGAAAGCAGCAGCTAGTTATTGACTGACTGCCAAGGATCGCTCGGTCAAGGATGCTTTGCTTGACCTGATGTTGTTCTAGGGTGCTTGATTAGTAGTCGCGTGCCAGCGAGCTACAGTATGTAATCACTTCTCCCCATTGGAGAAACAACACAACCATGCGTGGATGTCACGGCCTGATCAAACCACTGCTGTGGCTGGAGGGGCCAGACCTTGAGTTAAAATCGATGTACTTCGTACAATTAAGAAAACAAACGAATAACTTCATAAAGAATCCCGTACAGCAGACTGCAATCCAGGGTGCCGTTCCACTCTGCATCTCTTTGGAGCTTCAATCTGGGTCGTCTCCCATATCATCAAATGGTGTGGTCGCTGGTGGTCGGGGATTCCCTCCTTACTCATCAATCCTGGGAAAATGATTGGATGAACCATAAGCCGAATGAATGCTACTTCGTACTTGATTTGCTGGACGCAGGAATCACTTCAATGTCCGAAGCAAACAGCGGGAGGCCGGATGTTCTCATGCGCGAAACATGGTTGACCGAGAACTCCGGGTAATCCAATTGCTGTAGGGATATGAAGTGTGTTGCCTCGATGCTACTTCGAGGAAGGAGGCAGGTCCGGCAGCATAATTCTTATTTCGCAGATAAGGGAACTCCTACTGTAATTCGATAAAAGTTGTAGTAAGTATAACTTCCTCATGCGAAAGGATAAAGAGAAAATAAGATCATACCATGGCATGGGCCATTGGGTATATGCATCCTACGTCACCACGAAAATGTGCAGAGCAACGTCGTTATGGATTCGCAGATTTGACACGCTCACACCTATCCCCTGGATAAGGATTGTATTGAAGCTTCTATAGATGAATTGACAGAAGCCCATCTTTATTCTTCAATTTGCCAAATCCACCATATCGTGTTGGAGCGCTCGACAGTTTTTTCCCGCTGGTCGTTTTCCAAATCGACGGCGTGCCGCTTCGGCACCTTGCAAACTTTAGGTGAGAAGTACTTCGAAGTATGTGGCATTGAGCACAACTCCAAGTTGTCCTCTATTCAGAATGCGGCATGAATGCCTACGACCATATCCTGCAGTCATGAACATACTTTGTTGTTAGATGATCAGCCTAGAATCGGTCTCAGCCTGTAGATTGGCGTTATGTAACGAGTAACGTCGGTGGAGAATACCCGAGCTTAATCGACGCCACAACGAGACCTCCAACAACGGGTGAGGCTGCATCTCGAGTTGCACAGTACTTCGAGCGGAGGATTCTGGGTTTTCTGAGGTCACCCAGATTTGTATGACTTTGTCCTAGGACGGCGTTGATGCCAGTGCAGAAATCGGCATTATACTATATGTACCATGTATAGATGTGAACGCTGGTGACAGGAGAGCGGTAGGAAAACAATCAATTGTCACTGAAATGGTAGCATTAACTCTGGCGAAATGATAACATGAATCATTGAAAGGTATATAAGTTATCAAATATATACTCTTGTCATACGTCAATTGAGCGATTCAATTCTGACAATTGCTGCAATAAAACTGTTGTGTATCAGAGGGATTGGGTAGAATACGACTGTGGAGGGCCCCCACGAAATACATCTACTAGAAATGATTCAGCGTATCTGTCGATCTTTCCATGGCTAATAATAGGCCATGGCAAAGCTGAGAATAGTTTATTATATCTGAAAGTCGAGCTTTTGCTTTGAGGTTTCTCGCTGTTGGTCCGCTTTCTAGACGGAAACTGAGCATAGGCGTCATTGCATCCATAAAATGGTGTGGCCCAATCAATCGCGATATTGCTGTCGAACACCACAACCACCCACAAGTCGCGTCCGAAGGCCAACAACATAATCTCGCGATGGCGGACTC
This sequence comes from Chaetoscypha palmicola, assembly GCA_003988945.1. Taxonomy (NCBI): domain Eukaryota; kingdom Fungi; phylum Ascomycota; class Leotiomycetes; order Helotiales; family Helotiaceae; genus Chaetoscypha; species Chaetoscypha palmicola. The sequence continues at coordinate 80,368 of QYAH01000147.1, read as the reverse complement.
GACCCAGAATCAAGGCCTGAGCAAATACGTCACGCTCATATCAAGTGATGGATTTGAGTTCGTGGTCCTTCGTGAGGCTGCTTGCACAAGCGGTGCTATCAAGAGAATGTTAGACCCCAAGAGTAGGTCTTTTCGCATCATTCTTCTCTGAAATGCCTAACCTCAATGGTCTGCTAACCTATGCCGTCTCCAGGTGGATTTTCTGAAGCAACAAGTGGGCGATGCACATTTGCTGAGATCAAGTACGTTGACCGGCATCTCCTTTTCATGTCTGCGACCTTACGAATGCAAGACCCACTCCAAAATCGCTTTTAAGTGCAGGAATTTTCTGCCAATGATTACATCAAAGCTTTCGCAGACAGAACCTCCTGCTCCCAATGACAGGCCGCGACGCTGAATGATGCTTTTACACTTGATATGAGGCTTCACTCTTCGCATCGTTCATTTCAAGTGAACTTGCTACACCCTACAACAAAGGAACTGACACTATTGACAGCGGCATCGTACTGGAGAAAGTCGCTGAATACTTTTATTACAACTTGAAAAATCGAGAGAGGGAAGATATCCCAGATATGGACATTCCGCCAGAACTTTGCCTCGAATTGTTGATGGCCGCAGACTACCTAGATAGTAAGCTCGCATTCACCTTGTCTATATTTTGCTAATATCTGGCGTTCAGCATGATGCAGATGTGCTTTACGAATGGCGTTATGAGGAATATGGACAAGGGCATTGGAGAAGGGCATACGCGGGAGTTGCGACTGCTCTTATCACATCAATCGAATCCAAGATTACAAACCCTCGACTGCTTGTCGTGTTCATGTCCAAACAACCAAACCGGTCCCATTTGAGCATATGCGTTCTTCCTCACTACTCCATGGGTCGAACGTCTATAGATGATGGCAGAGCAAATCAATCCCGACTACTCAGCCTACTTCTACTACCCGTTAGAACATGGCTCCTTGTCAATGGAAACACTTTTCTATTAAAAACATAATTCTTCATTGCTCTGGGTACGTGAGGTACCAAGATTTCCTGTACTAGTAACGTAGCTATACAATGTACGAATATTTACTAGGCGATGCTGCTACAAATAACAGATGGATGACTCTTGGTGCGCTTTTGCTCCGAGCGATGCACTATTGCTTTGTTGAACCTCCCATGTTCGAAAATATGTTCTTTGTCTACGTTATTCCAGCGATCAAATCCGTCTCGATTCACACTAAAACCTTCTTTCCAGGCCGCTCTTTGTTTACATCCCTTTGATCTACGTCTACAAGTTACGTCCAGCACCCGTTCTGCGGTCCCAGGAAAGTCGAATTCATATTCTCAACTCTCAATCTCCATCTTATACTCATCTCTCAACCCCCATATTATACTCATCTCGTCAGCAAGAGCAATCTTCGAAATGTCAGAACAACGTTGGCTTGCGAGCGAAAGAAATTGGCGAGGCGGTCGTCCTGGGCACGGCTGGACACCCAAAAAGGTCCTTGGTCATGGCGGTTTTGTAAGCTCTGTTATTCCCAATTCAGACTCTTTACGGTCCCACGAATGTACTTTACAAGAGCAAATAATTGACTTTTCTGTCTCTTCTTTATAGGGTATTGTTGGGTTGTGGGAGTATACAGGCAATGATCGCAATAAACATCCCAAGCAACTCGCTATCAAACAGGCCGCTATCCATCCGGGATATCCCGATCTTCACCAAGAGGGTCGATGGTTGGTTTACCCAGTTTTCTTGACACATCTCCACTCATTCGTTTAATTACATCTGCTCTCTTGCTTTTGGGCTGAGAACTACTCCCTACCCTAAATGACCTTCAGATACTCCCCTTCAATTCCCAATATGGCAGATGCTGATACTCAGACCGTCTAGGATCAAACTGTTGACCACACCGCCACTGGCGCCTACCCAACATATTGTCAAGATATTTGGTGATATCGTCGATGATTATGGCCAGGGAACACACGACAATTTCGACCCGTAAGAATGTCTGCTCGTTGAAACCTTTTCCCCAAACCTACCCATACTTTCGCAGCCTCTACGCATGGCGGCACTACAACCCTTGTTTCTTTCAAAGTTCCATTCTTGTCTTTCAAACAGTGGCAAGTCCCAATAAATGATTGATCGAAGCTTACTTAGCCACGCTCTTCAGATACCGTAAGCACGTTCAGCGTATGACGCTAGAATTCTGTCCTGGTGGATCGGTGTTCGCCTCGCAGGGGAATCAAATGAAAGTGACGTAAGTAGTCCCATCGTCAAAATTACTAGGCGGAATTCGTGTATTAAAACCTATACTCTCGTCTAGGCATGGCCACGGTTTGCCCTCGCTGAAGGCTTGGCAACTTTTTCACTGCATGGCACTTGGTCTGCTACACGTACGTCAGGGAAATGAGGATTTCGGTCCCAACGCCAGGCTACGAATGGGACCAGAAATCATTCATTATGATCTCAAGTCAGATAACAGTGAGACATCCTGATTATTGCTGAACCGTGGTCAGGCTAATGTTTATGTGTACAAAGTTCTTATCGGGGCCAGGACAAAAGACGGAGAGCATACGGATTCCACGCCATATAAAGTCAGACATTCCAACATCCAAGTGATAAGAATTTAGTCTAATGGATTCCTAGATTGCAGATTGGGCATTTGGCTTGCAAGCCACCCCACAACTGAACGCAGACCCTAGATGGATAGAGGAAAATCGATTTAGAGGAGCGGGTTTCATTATGACACCCGTAGGTTTCTCTCTCCCCCTGGATGGTTGTACATCATCAAGTGTTTGATATACGTCTAACTGGCTTGTAGGAACAACTACCAGAGCGGTCGTTCAACGACCGAGGCTTCAATCGACCGTGGCAGGATAACGAGCGCAGACCGGTCGCTTATGGCAGTCATACGTAAGTTATTTCCCCTACGTTCTGACAAACGAGATTGTCTTCGGAAAGATAATGCAGCTTAACCCAACGAACTCTTTATTCTAACTCGATCATGTGGCAGGAACGTCTGGCAAATTGGTTTCATCATGTTGCACGTATGTTCTGGTATCTTTGTAGTGGACTGGAAGCAGGGCAATATCGTAAGATATGCAAGTCAATTGTCCCGCCGTCTAAGAGACGGAGGATGGACCATTGGCACCAGTAAAGAAGCACTGCGCGACAGAGATGAGTTCAGGAGACTAGGCGGAGTCGATTACAATGCCCAAGGAGATCACAAATCCTTGCCGGTCGTCATAGCGGAGTGCTTGCTCGTGGATTATCGTCACCGCCCAAATGTCATCGAACTCTGCAGAATGACTGCAGCAGGACTTGCAGGCGCGCAGCAGAGGGCTGGCATAAGAGTTCCCCGGCCACAAGCTGCACCAGAACCTCCTCGACGAGCTCCACCAAGAAAGGAAGTGCCTCGCCACGAACCTCTTCGCCGGGAACCCGCTCGACAACAGCCTCGACAAGCTGTAGCGCTACCCCCTCGAGGGGCGGCCGTCACCACCCTGAACATAAGATTACATCCTGAGCGCCGTCCTGGCGGAGGTACACCTGTAGCCAGAACGATGCGTTTCGAGAACGTCGATACCAGTTGGAACGTCGGCCGTTTGAAAACTTTTGTTCGGCAGGCATTGGGCGAGGGACCCGACCTTAGGTTGACAGCTTTCTTTAGAGGTGTGGCCAAGGGTAACGATGTGCCGCTTAAGGATTTGCTCAGAGCGATGAAGGGCACGAAGGATCTCATTGAGATCAAGGCGGGAAGGGTGTGAAGGAACTTGCTTGGATTAAAGGAAATTTGTAAAGATTCGAAAGAGACCGAGAGTAAGATTGGGAGGAGTTCGTGATTTTTAGTGCTGCTTACTTTGTATTTTAGTGTTTCCAATATACAATGCTGTATCTTTTTTTAAACAATGTAAGAGCTTGTTTACAAAGTCACTATACACCTTCCACTTCTCGGTGCTACAGAGACATTAGACTTGATTCTCTTAACCTCTGCTGGCACCACCTACTCCTCCCTCTACACTGCACTGTCACGTTCACCCTCGGTTGGCAACACTATTACTAACAGATCATAATTGTTTTATAGAAAGTTAAAACAGGTCTACGGTCAGTAAATAGATGCGCTCTTACTTGTCAGCTTTAGTCGTCTAACATGGTAACGTCTACACATGTCACAGTAATCAGGCACGACCCAGGCTGCTGTCCGTTCGAAATCCTCCATTTGTGACAAGTATATTCGATACGACCCTCGAAGCTGCCCTTGATTGATTCCTATGTATAATTATACCGTGCAAGCTACGGTGTCACTAGACCGGACATTCCTCGGACCAGCCAATCCGTGTACTCAAAACTGTACTGTACTTCCTTCGAGGCACAAAACGTCCGTGAATTGTGCTATCAACTCTCGATTACATGCCATAGCCTTAGCTTTGCGTGATTCATATCGAATAATGTATGCTATTTATTCATCGGTAATATAAGGATTCCCTTACATTGCCCGATCTCCCCATCCGATCGCCGGCAACGGGAAACCCCCACTTCCCGCCTTCGGCCAAGGAGGGGTTCACCTCTCTATCTATATCTTCGGACCCACCAGGTGCTCACAGGAACATTGAATTTCGATGGCCGTGATAACGACTTGATCCATTTTTGCACCCATAAATACAATGCTTTAACTCCGTCTCGCATTCTTGTAATTTTCGAGACACTGTTACTGATTATTTCACTCCTAGACTTCGACCTCGCCACCACACTTCAATATGGGTCAGCATTACAAGGAAGTCGCTGCAATAGCACTCGCTCGGAGAGAAGCTGCGATACCTAAGGAGTACCTACTTCCGACTGAGTCATTAACAAATCTACCGAGAAATCTGACTTCTGTACCTAAGGATTCTAAACATTTCACCAGTGCTGAATTGGAAATAGTTCAATCAGAAGCCGAAGATATCTTAGCCAAAATTGCATGTCAAACATGGACTTCCGTGGAAGTGACCAAGGCGTTTTGCAAAGCTTCGGCTGTAGCAAATCAACTAGTAAAATCACCGTCCCGATTACAAAGTTTGACACGGCGACTAATGAAAATACAGACGAATTGTTTGACGGAGATATTATATCCAGAAGCTCTCAAAAGGGCAGAATTCTTAGATTCCTACCTAGCAAAGGAGGGAAAAGCCATAGGGCCACTTCATGGCCTCCCAATATCCTTAAAGGACTGCATGATAACGCCACCTCACCCCTCATCACTCGGAATGGCATGTTACGCGAATGAAGCAACAACTGATGAAACAACCCTCGTCACCATCCTCGCGAAACTAGGCGCGGTATTCTACGTCAAGACCGCCGTGCCTGTTGCGATGATGATGATGGAGACGATAAGTAATGTCTGGGGCGAGACGACGGGTGCGTATCACAGTGGATGTAGCCCAGGAGGTAGTAGCGGAGGGGAGGGAGCACTTTTAGCCATGAGAGGGAGTCCGTTGGGGATTGGCACTGATATCGGGGGCTCGATTCGCATACCAGCGTCGTTTAATGGGCTTTATGGGTTGAAACCTACGTACGTCTAATGCATCTTTATGAAAACAGGTTCTGACAACTTCATCGCTTAGCTTCGGTCGCTTCCCAGTCTATGGTACCAAATCAGGTATCCCTGGTCAAGATTTCATCTTCTCCAACAACGGTCCAATGTCTCGCTCCCTCTCTATCCTGAAACTCTACTGCAGCGCCGTCCTCTCCAACGAAATCTCGCCCTGGAATCTAGATCCCAAATGTCTTCCCGTCCCATGGCGAACCAACACCATCACACCCCCAGGACGAAAACTCCGCTTCGGTATCATCGCCGACAACGATGGCGAGATATCCGTCCATCCACCTATCGTACGCGGTCTAGCGATGACTCGAAAAGCCCTCGAGGCAGCTGGCCATGAAGTTTTCGATTGGTCGCCTAAGAATCACCCGGAGATGGTAAGCGCGATGAATAACTCCTTCTACACCCTCGGCGGTGCTGCGATCTTTGGTCTTACGCGACAGAACGAGGAGCCGGTATTCGGAAGTATGAAGAGCTATGAGGAGACCTATGAGGTCGGTGAACATGGAACTCTGGGCCCGACGAAGTTGAGAGAGATGATCACGGCGCGGAATGCATATCAGAAAGAATATCTAGATCGGTGGAACGCTACTGCTACAGATGGGAAGGCTGTTATGGATGGGATTATCTTGCCCGCGAGTCCGTGGACGGCGCCTAGGTTAGGGGTTACGCAGACTGATATCTTCTGTGTGAATTATACTGGCGTGTTCAATCTTCTCGGTAAGTGCATTCATGTTACCCATCATATGATGTTAGCTAATCTTGGATAGATTACCCGGCTTGTACATTCCCTGTTACGTTCGCGGATCGGGATGTGGATAGAGCGAGGACGGATTGGACGCCTTTGAATGAGAAGGATGCGAACCTTCAGGCTGATTATGATCCGGAGTTTTATCATGGCACTCCTGTTTCTTTGCAATGTGTAGGTCGACGGTTAGAGGATGAGAAAGTACTGGATATGACTGGTATCATTGCAGATGCTCTGAAAGCTGCTGCTTAATTTAGGAAGCCGAAGCGACCAGGTTGTCTACTACTTATACAGGCTGCAACTAATGCTTGTCACTATACACGTACCCATCGCATATCTTATCAATGTTCATGAGACTTAGTACAATACTAGAAGCAATCCTGCGTTGACATCTGTCGGGCCTCTTGGTGGTATGATTCCGCTCGCTTACATTCACGCTTATCGACAACAATCACTATTTTCATTCCCACCTACAAACTTAAATTGAGCAATCTGCAGTCGTGGAGCATATCCCACATATGCTTGGATACCTGAATGTCCTAGTATTGCAATCCTAGGCTTACGGCCGAAATCCTTTCTCATGCATATCCCTTACTTGCACAGGATGAAACTTGTAAGTTCGAGGAATCTAAAGAAATGTAATCAAGGATAGACTTCTTCCAAAAGGGGGCTGAGCAAAGTATATACCTTCCGGGAAGCGTGCAATGGTCTCTCTCACTCGATGGTAATAGATCATGTGCAACCAGAAGATGGTCAGACGATGAGATATCTCTATATTTATGTGTGCTGCTGGAATTGGTTGTGTCCTTTACAGAAGTAAAGCGCCAAAGTTGATATGTAATCATTCCTTCGAAGCTTAAATATCTCTTACTCCACGGTACCGCCAGATTTTCAAGCGCAAGTTGCGCTTTGATAGCAAAACGCGTGTGCACGGTGGAAACATGTGTTTTCCATATAGATCAGTGTTCATTTGGAATCCATCCTCTCACCCCCAAAACTAGCCACCCTTTACGACTACCCCATCTCGCCAATTAGACAAAGATCTTACGGCCCTCTTCATCTGGATAGTGATCATGGTTGGTGCGGAGTTTGCCGTAGACTTGCTTTTGCCATTGGACGAAGGTCGGAAAAGCAGCAGCTGTGGCCTCAGCAGTTGTAACCTCCTCGAAGTGTTTCCTATCTAGTAGGAATAGATATGTAGGAGCAATGACAGTCGTTTGTATGCCTGTATTAGGTCTAAATCCTTGGTGTTGTGACGTTAGAGCCGTACAATTGATGCCATTCCCAGAATTGACCCCTCACAGTATACTACGCTCTGTCCGTAGTTCTATCGATCCTTTGGGTCCTTCATACGCTCGAGGAAATCGTCGTCGCTGTCGCTCTCTACTTCCTCAAATATATCGTCGTGTTCAGGCGCGGATTCATCGATAGAAGCGTGGAATCTCTGCCAACAATTCCCTTTATCGCAAAGTGGTACTCTACAGAAAGAGCACTCCCATCGTCCATCTGGCGTAAGGCGACTAGAGAGTGTATTAATTCCTGATTCCTTATTACCCTCCGGATCAAGCCTGCATTAATAGCAGTACCGTCGACGACCTGGTGTTGAGAAGTGGAAGGGTATTATATTCTCTGAGATATCGGGATAGCGACGAGGGCTTTTGACTATGATAATTCGTGGCGTACGCTCATCTAACCCCTTGAGAAGGCCTAAAGCGATAGCAATTCGGAAGTCCTTGCGAGAGATTTGATCGTCAGCTCGTATGCCACTATTCCCACGCTTATCTCTGCCAGAATTGTACCATTTGTACAAGAGATAGGCGCTAAAAGCCAGTAGAATAGCGGTAACCAGGATCGGCGGCAGGTTTGTTGCGTACAATAATACTTGCCAAGTTGATCTGCAATATCTACTCCATTCATGTATTGGTTGCAGTCGTTGATAATCTTGGGAATTGGCAGAGGAGCTTTGTATGCCACTATGCCTGAGCTGGGACAACCTCTAATAATCGATAGACAGACCCTCCCGATTGTTGTAGATCCGACATCGCCGCTCCACCTAATATGTATGTATTGTACGCATGTTGATGATTATGTCCAGATGTCTTCTCGAAAGTACGCCTCCATACCATCGCGGATTTTCTCTAGTTCGGGGTCGTACTCATGCAGCTGTGGTTTTTCCTGGTCTATCGTCAAATTTCTTGACGGGTATCGCTAAAAGCGATAGGAGATCTAGTAGCTGAGCCATATCTTGAATAAGTATTAAAGTGCGTTTGAGATTTGGAAAGTGAGAGGAATGAAAGGCTCTCTAAAAGGAGTTGACTCAAGTTGCATCTCATTTGGCGCGTCAAGAGAAGGCATCCCGGCTGTTTATAGAAGGAACTTTGGTGGCCCATGTACAGGGACAAGGGTTCGGTCATGCAAAGGTCGTAACCGATCACTCCTCACGATCCCCATCTGCGTGATCCATATAAACAACAAACATATCAACCCCAATCTCCTGCAAGGCTACCACTCGTCATCGACACTTCCCTTCCACGACAAACAACCCAGCACCTTCCCAGGAACCAAATCCCATCCACCAAACGATCCATTGAAACCCTCGACCTCCCTCCCATCCATCTCAAAAATGGCAGGAACCCACCGCACCTCCCGCCCCTCCAGCGGTCCAGCCTCAAAAAACACCCAGAAAACCCTCGCATTCGCCAACACCCACAAAGTAACCAAACCATCCGCCTCCCTCTCCGCCCCGAAATCCAAACCCTCACTCCCACGCAAACCGGTCGAGGTCGAGCTTCCTATCGCCTCTCCCCCTCCACCTTCACTAGACGTCAAAGTTGAACAAGTAGAGCCAGAGCTCACACCCGGCGAACAAAAAGCCCTCGCAACAACCGACGCACAAATCCGCAAATACTGGCGGGCGCGCGAAGAGGAACGGACGACGAAACGCGTGCATGTTAAGGATGTGAGTGTCGAGGAGATGGTGTTGAGGTTTTGGGATGTTAGTAGTCAGTTTGGTGTAAGTTTATTAGTCCCTCTCTTCAAACCAAGCCCCTCCCCAGACACCTGAGCCCGGTATAAAATGTGGTGCTGACTTTCCGGGGTAGCCATGTATAGGAATCTCACGCCGCGCGCGCTGGATGAGAGCTGAGCGGTTGGGATTGAGGCCGCCGGTTGAGGTGCTTGCTGTGCTTATGAAAGCCGAGGGCAAGGGGAAGGAGGGGACGATGGAGAGGGCGTATGTGGATGAGTTGTTGAATGGGAAGGGCGGTGGGGAGAATTAGGGGGTGGTTCATACTGGGTATAGGGGTGTATGATGGATTGTGAAAATGGCGTTTGCTTGTAGGAGAATGGATAGTGAAATGGCGCCGAGTTGCTTGGATTACGGAGCCGGATTTGCACGGCTTGTGTAGGAATGGATAATAGAGCAGGCGTTCCCGGAATCAGTCCTACGGAGGCACAGTAGCAAACTACTTAGCTATGGATAGCTAGCTAGCTGTACAACAGATTACAAAATCAAGTCCTACCACCGTCTCTTTCCTAGCTGTAATACACATCTATCTTGACCCCTACCACATCTCAATTCACCTCCCAGACTAACATCGCCACCTCCCAAACTCATCCCAACATCGCACAACTCCCTCCTACTGCCTCTACTTCTACCCTATTCCTCTGCTTTCCATTGTCTAGAAAGTTTGCTTGTACTCTCTCGCAAAACTCATGCTAAACAAGACGGATAGCACTCCTCATCTCAACCACTCTTACCAGCACCATATAGACATCCTTAATCCCACTATTCCCAGCATCAACTGATAGAGCTGAAGCCTGTCTTTATGTTCCTTTTCTTCAGGTATCCTGCCTCCCTGAGGATTGCTGCCACTGAACTGGGCTGAGCTGGGTTGGGTTGTCTATCTGGCACAATATCACTAACGAAACCTACGCTGGTTTTCGATTCTCCATGCCTGTATACCTCTCATCCTATCTATCACATGATACCCCACCGCTGAACAAATGATGATCGATATCCGGCGTTGGATTATAGCTTATGCATACCAAACGCCACGGATTTAGCACAGGTTGGCTACTGAATTTATCCAATCCAGCTACCCACCCATCGCCCACCTATCGCCCACCCATCACGTACACCTAGCATTTAACGGCAGTCCAAGCAAGCAGTTGGGATATCGGAAATCTAGAGAATGCGGAGAAAGTTTCATTATACAAGACTAATTAATGTGCGTAGTAAGAAGTGGGGATGATAAGACGGGATGGATGATCGACGTGTGAGTATTTCGAGAGTGGGCATGGGTTGCAGTAGATAGGGTTAGATATGTAGGATGATACCACCGTACATACTAAGTAGCAAAGAACGAGAAGAGAATCAAGCTAGCAAAAAGGCAATTCAGTTCAATTCACGATTCTAAGTTTTAATTCTAGTGTCGTATCGATATGTACGATGATATCATACATCAAACTGTGGTAGGCAAGCAGAAGAGCAATTAAATTCATAATTCTTAGTTTCAATTCATAAGTTACTTCGCTATGTGAACATCTAATAGTGACATAGAGCCTAGGCCCGCACAGACACTGTTTGCATTGCAATAGGCTCCGGCTCAAAACAGACCGACAATTAGTGTAGTGTTTGATGTCGTTTGCGCCTATGTTGCAGATAATCTTTTTGAGAGGGGGTCTACCAAATGCTTCCATTGCTACTCAGCATCACAAGGCCCAACGCCATGAAACCCAAACCATACCATCAAGAAGTGATAACAAACGTCTACATCTGAACCTCGACACGTCCCTCGGCACCTGGAGCACCGCTTGACAGGGATGGTAGAAGGTAGGTGATATCATCCCAAGGATGTCTGTAAAGACCAGTGCGGAGTCTCTTTTGATCGAGGTAATGGGCAATGAGACCGATGGAACGACCCAAGACGAAGAGACCGTTCAAGACACCCATCTGCAGGTAATCCTCAGCCTCTTCGGCACTGAAAGCACCGCAATTGCGCATGAGATCAACGAAGCAGACGGCGACAGCACCATCGACGTTCAAGATCAAGTTATCCTTCTTGGAAGTGGTGACGGATTCGACGGCAAGAGCGTAGTCAAGCATCTTACAGCTTGGGAAACGCTTCTTAACGAACTCCTTGACAAGCTCGACACGGAGATCTGGGTTGTTGCGGGACTTGACCTTGTGACCAATACCCGGAATGAGCTTATTCTGTTTGCGCATGGTGTCGACGAAATCACGTGGGCTGAGTCCCTTGTCGAACGCCTTGGTGAATTCATCTGCAGCTCCATCAAGAGCACCACCGAATCTGGATCCAATGGTCAACAGACCAGAAACGAGGGCACTGATCAAATCCTTTCCTGCTCTGGTGGTGATGATGGTGTTCATAGCACCAGAGACAGCTGGACCGTGATCGGCAGTCAACATGAGAACCATCTCGAGGAACTTGCTGGCATAATCTGGGAGACGGCGACGGAACCACAACAGAGACATGACACCACCAATTCCAATATCCTCTTTGAAGACATCAGAAATTGGCATACCCGCGTACAGGAGTTCTTGTCCACGATCATCGGAAATGGTGGAAATGAATGCGGCAGGTTTTCGGATGAGGCCAAGTTCTTGTGCCCATGAGTAATCAATTGGGATCTTTGGAACAATTGGCTCTGGTTGTGGCTCGATGGTTCCGTCCTTGACAAGCTTCTTGTAGACTTGAGCAAGAACTGCTGGCATATCTTCGAAGGTATCTGGGACGAAGAATCCGGCCTCCTTCATGGTCTTGTTCTTGACTGCAGCGGTCTCGAGCTGAGAGTTGGCGAAAGAACCAGCATGTCCAAATTGAACTTCTGTCTTGAACATGCTTGCGCAAGTTCCGATCGCCCATGCGACAATTGGCTTGGTGATGACACCCGACTTGACAGCTTCAATCACTCGGTATTCCTCAACACCTCCGACTTCTCCCAACAAAAGCAAGATTTTGCATTCTGGGTCGGCTTGGTACCTGAGGAGATGGTCGATAAAAGTTGTACTTGGGTATCTATCACCACCAATGGCAACACCCTCGTAGACACCATCGGTTGTATTGGCAACAATGTTGTTCAACTCGTTGGACATACCACCGGACTTGGAGACGTATCCGACGGAACCCTTTCGGTAGAGCTTGGAGGCCACAATGTTGTCCATCATACCACCAGTGTTACCAATCTTGAAGGATCCAGGTTTGATTCCACCGACTGTGGCAGGGCCGATGATTGTGATGCCCTTCTTCTTAGCAACATGAAGAATCTCACGAGCACGCTATTGCAGAATTAGTGTTTTGGTACTGGTGCGAAACAAGTGAAGGAACTTACTCGCTCTGGGACACCCTCAGCAATGATGGCAATTGACTTGATTTGAGGGTATTCCATAAGCTCCATGGTGGAACTGTAGACACTACGGGAGGAGGCAAAGTTGACAACAGTATCAACATCGCTGTGCTTGGCGATTGCCTTCTCTACATGCTGGTAGACTGGCAAGAGAGTCTCGCTGGTCCCCCAGTACATCTTGCTGACGAATTGACCGCCAAATGTGTAGATGATACCGGCCACGGATGGGGTCTTACGCTTGCAGATGAAGTCGAAATCGAGCATGCCCTGGACGGCTCGTGGCTGGAGACCGTACACAAAACATCTTGTCTTGTCGTGGAAAAGTGTGTGTTCAGCACGAGGGCTTAGAGGTCTGCTTGGGGCAGCAAAACGGCGGATGTTGTCGTTGGCTGATGGTCCTTGTGATTGCGAGTTCACGCCATTGGCGCCGTTGGAAGTGGCAGCAGGCATCGTGAGAAAAGTGCTCGAGGGGTCTGGAGAGGGCCAAAGTCAGCAATTGAGGTTTTGAGAACGAGCAATAGAGCTAAGGCTGAGTCGGCGATTTTCTGGTGGCCTTCGTGAATTGGGCACAGAATCTCGGGGTTCGTCAAATAAGGGAGAAGGAGCTGTAAGCTGACGACGAGGAGAAAAAGCAGCACTTACATCTTGGGAAATGTTGAGGGGATCAAGGGAGAAGAAAAGAAGGTCTTCTCAAGCCAGGGAGGAATCCAAAGGCGCAGTGTGTGGTGGTGTGATGGCAAGTGGCAGAGCCTTTTGGTAGAAACAGAGAAGTGAAGCCGGGAATACTTTAGATAATATTTGCGGACTTTGACGGAGAGGGTGGTGGAGGAAGGCAGGGCAGAGAGGAGAGCTCTTGTTGAAGCCCGAGACCAGGTGTGTGCAGCAAGTGGCAGCGAAAATGGACTGGTTCGGGTGTGGTTGAGCTGGACAGTTCAGTCGTTAGCCAGTGCTAGGCCGGGATGAGTCCCCAAAGGCCCCGTCCAGTTCCCCCCCAAGCCACGGGTCGACCCCTGTCCCCACTGCGAACCCACGCCTGCCACCGGCCCCGTCGAGCTTGAACACGCTTGCCAGACGACCAAGGGCCGCCGGTGAAGGGATCTGACGTTTTTGCGCATTTTGGCTGGGGGAAAACCCACGCTCGTTGAGGATTTTAGCGTCATTCTAGCGGAGTTCGACAGCTTCCCACGCAACCACAGCCAATCGATTTTTTTGCTGGACGCCCGCCAGTCGTCGAAACTCTCGGTGACCGTAACAATCAGAGCACCCATCCCATCAGCTCGAGGTCCCAAATTCCAGTCCAGTCCAATCCAACCCGATCTCGTACTCACTCACTCTACTTTTGCTGGTCTGCCAACTGCATCAATTCAGCAACAAATTTCTTCGTGGACTTGAAAGCGTCGTGCGATAAAGATCTCCCTGTGTGTCGGTATGTGTGCTTCCTTCCCTTTGCTCTGGACTTTTCGCATCTCCCTGCAACACCACCTCGCATCGTTTCTATTCTGTCAAAACTCCAGCTTCGGCTTTGGCTCACGAGATTCTCATCTGGAGATACCCATCAGCTCTGAATATCTCGTATCGTTTTCATTCTTTGCTGTCTCGCGGAATTGTCGTTTTGCCGTATGACCATCCATCTACTCCCTTGCACCCCTCCTGTCGGAGCACATACAAACTCTCTTCAGCCTCGAGAGCAATTTGGCTAACTCCGATTTCCATAGTAAAAACCTCCCACATACCTCACAATGGCCGCCAAATCAATTTTCGAAGCCGACGGAAAGGCAATCATCAACTACCATCTCACAAGAGCTCCAGTCATCAAGCCTTCTCCTCTCCCAAAATCCTCCACACACAACCCCCCTCCAAAACTCGCGTCTTTCTACTTTCCAGAAGATGCTGAGGTTTCCGCCATCCTCGACCAAGCCGAGGTCTCATACCCATGGCTTCTCGTTCCCGGATCCAAATTCGTTGCTAAGCCAGATCAATTGATCAAGCGTCGTGGAAAGAGCGGTCTTCTGGCCTTGAACAAGACATGGCCAGAAGCCAAGGCATGGATTGCTGAGCGCGCTGGAAAGCCACAAAAGGTGGAGACGGTGACGGGTGTTCTGCGACAATTCTTGGTTGAACCTTTCGTACCACATCCAGACGGAACCGAGTACTATATTAACATTAACTCCCAACGAGAGGTACGTGAAGCGTTTCGTTCCACCAAACTGGAGTTTCGTGGAGTACGAGGTTTTCCGCGAGCCGGGGCATTTGTTCGAAGCGTGTGCAGGGACAGGTTCCTGGTGCGAGATCTGTCTTTCAATAAGGATGCACTAGAAAACATTCTCTCCAGCCCAGAGAGAGAACAGCGTCTAGTGTCAATCCGGAAGCTGGACCCATCTCGTGACGGGCAGTCTCCGCCGGCCGATTGGATGCATGGCAATAGCAAAAGTTGTGCTTAACAGGCGCAAGGAAATGTCGATAAAGAAGAGCGATCGAGAAATTTGTGCTAGCTTATGTTTTGCGGTTCCATCCGTGGTCTTAGCAAACCGGCTTCATCTCAAGTGAGAAGTGTCACAACTGTCTGCGGGTGATCGCGAGCTTTTGTGGCGGCCGGCTCTTTCCGCTTATCGGTACAGGTACAGATGGCGGGCGAGCGGACGCTAGAGATTTCATCTCCTATGGCCCACAACTCGCGATGGGACATATCACTTCCAGTATCACCTCTGTACCTGCATCTGTGTGCATGATCTTTCTTCCGGCGCCAGGGGAGTGTTTGGTACAATGGCCTTTGAGCTGGCCTTTTATCTCATGCACCCCAGATTCCAACTATTTAGCCTCGTTTCATTGAATCTCACATGCTAACATCCACTTGTCTAGGGTGATTGGATTCTCTTCACACACGAGGGAGGTGTCGATGTTGGTGATGTCGATGAAAAGGCTGAGAAGCTTCTTATCCCAGTCGATCTTGCCGAATATCCATCAAACGATACGTTCGCTACCACGCTGCTCAAGAAAGTTCCAAAAGGTGTCCACAATGTCCTCGTAGACTTCATCACCAGACTCTACGCTGTTTACGTCGACTGCCAATTCACATACCTCGAGATCAACCCTCTAGTCGTTATCCCTAACGCTAACGCTACCTCTGCCGAAGTTCATTTCTTGGATCTGGCAGCTAAGATTGATCAGACTGCTGAGTTCGAGTGTGGTGTCAAATGGGCTGTCGCTCGTTCACCTGCTGCTCTCGGTATGACTGCTGTCAAGTCAAACGATGGAAAGGTCAATGTTGACGCAGGTCCCCCTATGGAGTTCCCAGCTCCATTCGGTCGTGAGATGAGCAAAGAGGAAGCATACATCGCTGAGCTTGACGCAAAGACTGGTGCTTCTCTTAAACTTACCATCCTCAACAGCAGCGGCCGCGTATGGACATTGGTTGCTGGTGGTGGTGCCTCGGTCGTCTACGCTGATGCTATTGCCAGCAGTGGATTCTCCGATGAGCTTGCCAACTATGGAGAGTACTCTGGTGCGCCAACGGAGACTCAGACCTTCCACTACGCACGCACGGTTATCGACCTGATGCTTCGCGCTCCAATGCACAAGGATGGCAAGGTGCTCTTCATTGGTGGTGGTATTGCCAACTTCACCAATGTTGCATCCACCTTCAAGGGTGTCATTCGTGCACTCAAGGAGTTCAGCACACAATTGATCGAGCACAAGGTCCAAATCTGGGTCAGACGTGCCGGGCCTAACTACCAAGAGGGTCTGAAGAACATTAAGGCTGTTGGTCAAGAATTGAGCTTGGACATGCACGTATATGGGCCCGAGATGCACGTCAGTGGTATCGTTCCCCTCGCTCTTGTGCCTGGACGTTATGCCGAAAGCAAGGTCGAGGAGTTCAAGGGTTAAAAGGATTGTTCAGATGGTTTGTTTTGTCGTTGATGGGAATTGAGCATCTGTTTGGGGCTCCAACATGGTTGCGACGGATATTTCTTGTCGCAAACTTTACGAATAGATACTCATAATTGTCTTTGGTGGGCTTGTTCACCTAGTGTACACTGTAGGCGTTGGCGAGGGATCTGGTCACGTCTTCCCCCATGAGCGCGCAAAAAAGAAGACTGAGATTAGAATATGATTCCTTTCGAATAATCTGTGGTTGTTAATTTGTTCGGCATGACTTTGAATCGTTCTCGGTAATAATCGGTCGGTGATTCCTCTTCCACATGGCTCTCTTCGGTGCAATGCTCGCAGCCAAGGATTTGTATCCGGATGCTCGAAGGATTGGTGTATCTAATATGCCCGATGGTCCAGGATCTCCATCTGCAGAACCCGAACGATAATCTGAACCTCAACTAACCATGTATTAACACTCATAGATTTTCCCGGCGAGATTCCTCTACCAACTTGTCCCACTATCAATCTATACTCTCCAAGTATTATCTCCAAGTGACGATCCCAAGTAATAATACCAAGTTCACAAGACCCGTCCTCCAATAGACTTTCCTCTCGCAGCACACCAGAAGGCGGATCTAGAATGTGTGCTTGTGATTGGTTGATTCGGGAGGCACCGTCAAACGCGCCCAGCCTCGCCTTCCTCGTAAAGCAAGGCGGGGAGTCTGCGATAACAGGACTCGAGAGTCCGTAATCTGTTTCGCGCTTGCCTTGACTTGGCTCAACACCATCACTATCGTTCGGACGTCTTTTCTTTTCATGCCTGAAATCTTTTACCGACTGAATTGATCTTTGTCACATTCGTTAGGATCTTAGAGGGCTGATTATTGCTTGATTCGTTGAGTGAGGCATTGATTGATTGAGTAGAGGGTTATTTGTTACGCAATAGTCCAAGAGGTCGGTTGTTTATTGAGCTGTTGGCTGTTACGAGGTCAAGAGGAGTTTGATTGGGATTGTGCGATACTATACGAAACGATACGAGACGAGGACCTGATAGCTGGATTGGATTGACCTAGATTAGGCTGGATTAGGTGCAATTGGACGTGATGTTTACATCCACGGTATGTAGGACCCAGTGCCGATAGATTGCTTTGGAGAGAATCGGATTGGATTGGATTTGTACGAATACCGCGAAGGAGATGGGCGATTGAATCGATATGCGGATATCCGATGGGGACGAGGCGACATCCCACGAAAGAAACAAACAGCTACATCCAATCCCATCGCATGTCCGCCATCACAATCGCATCTTCAGGATCGGGTTGTACAAAGTGCATGCTACACCAACAAAGCTCTCGCTGACACATCTTGCTATCCATAGTTCACCGCGCTTCTCGCGCTATATTGCGCCAACACAGTCATCGCTGTCTCGCCTCTGGTAATCCAGGGCTCGAACTTCGTCAATTCTGTCACGGGTAATCGGTATCAGATATTGGGTGTGGCGTATCAGCCGGGTGGAGAGGGGGGGTACAAACCGCAGACGGGAGAGGACGCGTTGAGTAATGGGGAGGTGTGTTTGAGGGATGCGGCGTTGATGCAGAAATTAGGTATGTTTTGCAATGTTGGGTGAGACATTGAGGGGGAAAGAGTACAGTGACTGACATATACGGTATAGGGGTTAATGCTATTAGAGTGGTAAGTTTGTACTTGTCCTTGGATTGGGGATATTGATATGGTATCAATTTGCGATATGTGGGAACTTGGGTCTGTTGACTTGTGGATGTCGCGCTGGACTTGTGTCTCTTTCATCTAGACCCATCCATAGATTTGGCATGATCGAGGAAGTGAAAGCTGACCCTTGATAGTACAATGTTTCCCCAGACATCAATCACGATGACTGCGCCTCTATCTTTAACGCAGTAAGTCACTATCCATTGCCGAGGAATGCGACCAAGCTAAATATTAGAAGGTCGGAATCTATATGTTGTTAGATGTCAATGCTCCTTTCTCTGGAGAAAGCATCAACAGAGGGGACCCGGAGAGTAGCTACAACGCTGCTTACTTGAATCGGACGTTCGCAGTTGTAGAAGCATTCAAGAATTTCCCAAATACGTTGCTCTTCTTTTCCGGGAACGAAGTCATCAATGACGTCCCAACCGGTGGTAACATCCCTCCATACATGAGAGTAGGCTCTTCCCATATCCACTTACCTCAAAGAATCATCTAACATCTCGCAGGCCGTTACCAGAGATCTCAAAAATTACATCGCGAAGAACTCCGAACGAAAGATTCCTGTCGGATATAGTGCCGCCGATGTTAGAGATACTCTTGTTGATACCTGGAATTATCTCCAGTGTACCACTACTGGTGATACATCTGATCCTTCACGTGTCGATCTATTCGCTCTCAACAGTTACTCCTGGTGTGGCGATGCCAGTTTTCAAACAGCTCAATACGATACTTTGATCTCGGATTTTCAAAATACTAGTGTTCCTGTCTTCTTTTCTGAATAGTAAGTGCATCATGCCGAAGTCTCCAAGTAGTAATACCTCGTTTTGGCCTACGACTTTTGATAAAGATCAACTGCGGAGTTACGCTAACGCGCTGTCTAGCGGTTGTAACAAGCCTTCCCCTCGCATCTTTACAGAGGTTCCAGTAATTTATGGACCATTGATGACCCCGGTCATGTCAGGTGGCTTAGTCTATGAGTTTTCCCAGGAAACATCGGATTTTGGTCTTGTAAACATCGCAACAAACGGCTCTGTCCAAACCCTTTCCGACTTCGACTCTCTCGAAGGCCAATACAACAAGCTCGACATCACCGCCATCCAAGGTACCAAGCCGCAAAACACAACAGTCGACCCCCCAACCTGCGACTCAAGTCTCATCGTCGAGTCCGGCTTCAACAACAACTTCACGATCCCCGCCATTCCACGCGACGCCCAATCCATCATCGATAACGGCGTCTCGTCTAACAACGTCGGAAAGTTGGTCCCAGTCACGAACACAAAAGTCAGCCAGCAAGTTCAATCAACCAATGGCGAGGCCATGGATCTGAGCATCACCATCTTGGCCGAGGATGAGAGCAACACCCCATCTGAAGAAAGCCCCACCAGTTCGACAACCAGCTCGGCGCCCGCCTCTACCACAACCAAGAGCGGTGCTGCTAGCCTTAAAATCACAAGTTGCGCTCTTCTCGTGGTGGGCTTCCTGGCCGCTGTGTTGCTTTGATTTTCCGCCTAGTGATTAAGTTAGGCCTTTTGATTTTGATTTTCTTGTACAGCATGGTTTATCTACCCGTCTTTTTTTCATTCTTCTTTTCGCAAGTGCATTATGAGTTATTTTTATGGATGGATGAGGCTTGAGAAGGCAGAGCAGCCTGGAGGGATATGGTGGTGTAGCATTGCATTGCATTGCGTTCTTAAGCAGCGTAGCTTGGCTTTGCTTAGATCAGATTAATGGGGACGGACGATACGGAATACAATGTACATACACGTACATATACATATACAAAAGGGCATATATGCAGATGTGAAGATAGGGTGCCGTGTGGAGTGACTTTGGTCCCGCAGCGCTCTCGCCGAAAATCCAAATCTTCAACCTACTGTACTGTACGGAGTACGTCGTAATCTGACCTAAGTCGCTTGCTACGAGTCGCTGGCAGCGCAGGGTAAGGCCATGAGTAAACCCTCGCTTTAGAAGTAATATAGGAAGACATGATCAAAATAGAGGGTTACTTATTATATAAGAAGGACAGTCGCGATTCCGCGCGCTTAATACGAAGTGGGAGGAACCGGGGCCGGTGACAGGTCTAGTAATTAGAAGCACATCTACTAGAGCCTAGTGCTCAGCTATCATCTAAGGACAAGCCCTAGTTACCGTCGACCGGCTTCCTCCGTGATCCCAGATTCGTGATCCCAGATTCCTAGTTTGGAACTAGAGGGTTGTGTTCTAGTAAGGACTTACATATAAATATACATCCGCACCTACCAGCTAGTCGACTGGTTGGCTGGCTAGCTGCACTGTAAGTTTCTATACATGTTATTCGCATGAACCGTTTTCAAAAACCATAGCAAAAGGTCGTTGGTGGTTGTTATAAAATCATTCGTTGGTTATACTGTATACACGATTTAATCTCAGCTAGTGTTGCTCACTATATGTGTGTGTGTGAGATCTTCCTGCTATCCATCGTTATTATTCTACTCCTTGAGGACCCTCACGGTATTGTTGTAGTATCCGTGAGAATCCCATTATTTCCCCTTCGTACGTCGATTCGCTAAGCGAACACCCCTTTATTCTCCAACCACCGTCCTCCCACGACTTCCCTCCCTCTCAATCCACCTCTGCACCGTCCAAAACGCCCTCAAATACCCCGTGCCCCGATAGAAATCCTCCAGTCCAAGCGCCATCCCCGTACACGCCATCTGCTTCCTCAGAAACCTCCCACGCTGATCATCCCTGCTGCTTGGCGTCGCGACTAGCAGGATCCAGAGGAAGATGCCGGGGATGAGCTTCCACCGCCCGAGACCTACGAGATGAAGGCTGTGATGCAGACGGGTGTGGAGTGCTGGGGGGAAGGAGAGGGAGAGGGGCGTGAGGGTGCGGATGGCGTGGAGGTAGACGAGGGCTGTGAGGCGGATGGTGTCGAAGACTATGGTGGCCACAGGAGTAGAAGTGTGGATTTCGGGGATATCAAGATGGGAGATTTGTTTATGCAGCCCTGGAGGTTGGGGATTCTGGTTATTATATGAAACGTAGAGGTGCAATGCGTGAGGTAGTAAAATCTTGTACTTACAAGCAGCCGTGCTCTGGATTTTCAAACCCTGAACCGTGTCTTCTGAGCTAGCTGATGCAGAGAAGTTCGCGCGAATCGAACTAGTTAAGAATCGTATATCATCCAAGATCTCTGCGCCCGCAACACTAAGTCCAAGCTCACCGTGACATGCCACAAACGTCGTCGGATACTCCAACAGCGGACATCTGAATCTCGCGGGATAGGTATCTTGCATAGGAAGAGGAGCAGCGAGCGCTGCATCCATCGTCTGCAGATCTAGCGGGCGTTCAAAAGCACACGCGAGTTCGTAATCCGTGCTATAGCCCCGTCGCAGAGTCAACAAGTGAGGGGGGGGAAGGGATGAAGGGTACGTACACGATGAGAACGTGCATGTTTAACGGATCGTTCATCGCTTCGAGCCCTCCGCGTAGTCGTAGCATCTGTTTTATGCCGTCCATGTGCGGCCAGATGCTCTCGGCGTTTCCCCAGAAGAACTATACGCTTTTAGTATCTCGCTCATCACATCGCGAGGCAGGCAGGCAGGCAGCTCGGTTAGCCGCGTGTTTACGAGCTAGCTTCACGTACCTCAATAACGACCAAATGAATCACAATCCTCAACGCCTGATTCCCCACCACGCCGAAATCCTCCCGCAGAAAACGGTTCACTAGCGCTAGGACGTGCGATTTGATGATCAGCGTCTCGGACGTCGTGCCGGTTGGCGTGTTGAGCAGGCTGCTTTGCGTGGCGGATGCCATGAGGATGGCGATGTTGGGCATCATGGGCGATTGGATCATCCAGGGGAGGATCTCGGCCGCGAAGAGAGTGGGCATGGTACTGCCGTCTATGGAGCAGAGACGGGGGACGACGTATTGGTGGACTGGGGTGGTGAGAGAGAGGTTGTGGATGTTTTGAGGAGGAGGGGGATTGGGGGGGGGAGTATGGTATAGGGACTTACAGAAATGAAAGAGTTCTGTGTTTCGGAGGGAGGTGTTGAGGGGGATGTGGTTGAAACTATTTAGCATAGTTAAGATCCCACCAAATGGTTCCGGCGAGGGGGTTCTCGCTATACGCTCGTCGACTACCTCTTTCGAGCATGCATCGTGAAACTTCATGATCTCATCGCCCGCGTTCTCACCATCTTTATCCTCGCCCACAAATCCCACAACCGGTGTCTTCCGCGCATCTCCTAACAGCGGATAGTGCAAGAGCCTACTAAGCGGAACCGTACGAAACGTCGTGGTGACCAATTCGTCACGCTCTTCACCACCATCCAGACGTTCTCCCGCGACGGCAGCGCGAGGCTTCTTACTGTCCAATTCCTGGACATAGCACTCTTTCGGCGGATAACGTCGCATGCAATTCGTGCATGGTTCGCCGGCCTTCTTGATACACTATACTCCCTCCACTTAGTCCATGGTTAGGGGGGGGGGGGGGGGGGGGGGGGGGGCACTGTGTAACTCGACTGTATAGGAGGTGCGCTTGCGCGGGTTAAGCGAGCAAGCTAGCAAGCGAGGTAAAAAGAAAGTATATTTTGTACGGTACAGACCTTTTGTTTCCTCCGATGGCATTCCGAGCACGAAGTTTGCGGGCGTCGAGGGCGGCGGCGCGGAGGGTCCTGCGTCTGCATCTATTATGATTTCGGAGATCTGGTGGTTTGGGGATGTAAGGTGGGGTGGTATAGATGGATTGTGCTGGGTTTTTCATGTTTGGCCACGCGGAGGGGTGAGGCTGAAAGGCTGAAGTGGCCAAGCGTGGCTAGTCTCAGCCACGTGGTGCGCATTGGTTCAATTCTGATGGGGAGAGGGATGAGGGGAATTGTTTGACTTGTGGTGCTGGGACTTTGAGGGGGTTGAGGGATTTCGTTGATGAGTGAATGTTTAGAATAGAGAGGGGAGTGAGGTGAGGTTGGGTGGACTCGCTTATTGCCAAGGCCCCTATTCTGGAGTAATAATATAGGGTAAGTAGCGATTACTAAAGTTGCAGCTCGGAATAAGTCACGACCTTGAACTTGAAATGGTTCCTAGATCAGGTCTTTATTAGACAGAAGTTCTGTGAGTTCGTTTCTGACCTTATTCATAAGGTGACAGAAATTTCCATCTCTCTCATACTCAGTCAGGGAACATTTTCTTGCACAATACTCGGTTATACCGCTAACTAGCTGCTACTACCACCGCATTGAGTTGAAATCCACAAATCACTCCTATATCATCTTAAGGGGTGACAAGAGTGCCCTGCTTTCCTACCGGATGTTGTGCCCAAGAACAAATGCTCTCCGATGAGATTAGAAACTTAGCGAGACTAGTATAAACATCGCTTGACCCCACATATACCCCACCCCTCCTACAAGACCTCCCATTACGATTTCTCCATATCCACAACCACCTTCGTCTCGCCATCAAGATGCACAGACTCAACAATCCTCTTCTTCTCCGCCCGATTCGTCATATACAATAACCCAGTCGTCCAGATAGCCATAGCGATACACGTTCCGATCATGGCCCACATTCCTTTCTACGCCAAAGTCAGCATGTACTCATCTCTCATCACTTAAGCATCCTCCGTCATGTCAGAATCCTTCGCCATCTAAGTCTCCTTCGTCGACATACCGTAAAATCCGGCGCCATATCCGCTGAATAAAACAACAAAGCCCACCACGCATTCACAGCATTCGACCCACAATTCATACTCGCAATAACCACCGCCCTCAACGCATCCTCCTCCCACCTCATCGCATCATTCGCCCACGCGAAAAACGTAGCCTGGCACGCATACACACTCCCCGCCCAATAATACGCGCCCATCCTGACCGCAACCTGCTCGCTCCCAGAAGCAAGCAACATCGCGCTCGTCACTATCCCCGTGACCGCGATCCAGAACCCGACGAGATAGCGCTTGCCGCCGAGGAAATCGGTTAGCGTAGCCCAGAACAAGGTTGAGATGATGCCGACGGCTGGGACGCCGGTGGGGTAGTTGTTTAGCTGGGAGACGGAATATCGTTTCAGGGCTTTGAGATAGAGCGCGAGCAGGGCGTTGGAGCTGAATGATTCGGTTTCCCCGGCGATGATCCATAGCATGACGAAGCCGTACCAGTGCCAGGAGGTGAAGACTGTTTTCACGAACGCGAGATTCCAGGGGCGTTTGGCTGGTACTTCTGGGACGCGGGAGATGGCGAGGGCACGTTCGGCGGGGGTGAGGTACGAGGCGCGGGTTGTGGTGGGCGTATCGGGGAAGAGGAAGAGGCCGTAGAGGGCGATGGGAAGGGTGATGAGGCCGTCTATTATAAAGAGCCAGCGCCAGCCGCTGAGGCCGTTCGTCCCGTCCAGGCCTTTGTGGATGGCGGTTTGGAGGAAGCCGCCGAACATGGTGCCTGCAAGACCTGAGGAGGTGAAGATTCCCGAGCGCTTGCCGAGTTCGCGGGAGGTGTACCAGGAGCCGAGGATGTAGTGTGTGCCGACGAAGGTGGAGGATTCGGCGATGCCTTGGAAGAAGCGGATGGCCATTAGGTGGTTGGGGTGTTGGGCGGCGGCGGAGATCATGGTGAGGGCTGCCCAGAAGATCATCATGCCTGGGAAGAAGATTCGTGGGGGGAGGTGGTAGAGTGCTAGGTTGGATGGTACTTGACCTATCACCTAAGAACATATCGTCAGTAAGATTGAGGGCGGGCATAGGAGTTCTTAAGCTCGTTATTTCTTACATATCTAAACCCATATTAGCTTTCACACTCAAGTCAAGGTTCAAACACTCACCCAACAGTAAACACAGTATTGATCAAATTATACTCATTCCCCTGAAAATTCAATTCCTCCTTCATCCCCGACACATATGCATTGGCGAGATTGGATCGGTCGAGGTAGTTCATAAAGTACATCAAGCAGCAGAAACTAAGGATGAAGAAATCTGGAGGGGGATGTTAGTGATATGACTCCAAATACATGAAATGCTAATTGTTGGAGGGCGATATAAATGGTATATCTAGAAGGGATAGTATAGCTTGAGAGAAGAGCAATAGTAAAAGAATAAGTATCATAGAAGAAAAAGCAGACATACCAAGTTTCCTAACCAGCGTGCCCTCTCCAGGGTGCTCATACGGCTGGGAGATATACTCCTTTACGCGTTTAAGACCCATTGTACCTTAACCTCTCACTCACTCAATCTCTCACTCACAGCCCTCTTAATCAAGTAATCAATCAATCGCTCGCTCAACACAACACACTTACAATCTCCAACAAAAAACCCAAGCAGCTCCCACTTCCAAATCGCACAATACTTACTCTTCGTACTTAATCTCTAAGCATCCAAACATATCCTCTCCCCATCCCTCATTCATATATCCGCGATCTCTCCCAGAACCCCACTCTCGAACCCGCTTAGATATGTCCCTGTGATTTGGCCGACGTGCAAACCACCCTCAACGCAATCTGATAACCTATCGTAGATAGGCGGACGGTACAACCTCTCAATCGTCGAGAGCGCGGCGCGCGCGGAATCTCGAACTCGATCGAGTTGGGTGGGGAGGCGATGCGATGAGATACCGAACACACGGGAGGGGAGGGGAGTCGCACGAACTACCGCTCGCTAGCTAGCGGACTGATCGATTGAGCTATTCCCGTGATGTTCATGAACACGTTCTCATATCTAAGAATACCACATAATATTCATACATACATCGCTATTAACACGTACCACATAGCACCCCTATAGCTAATCACCCCATCACCCTAGTACAGTACAGTACATACCTACTCCAAACCCTCCCACGTCATAGATCAATCCAATCCAGCCTTATCATTCCCACTCCCACCGAGATACAAGACCCCCAACCCCCCCCAAGTCCATATATTAAGCCCTGTAATTGTTGTCTATAGTATCCCTTTATATCTATCTCGTTCTTTTCAGCGCCCTCCCAGGTTTCACACCCCTACTAGGTACGAACACGAAAACGATCCCCATCACAAGTCGTTAAATCGTACAAGGGCACAAGGAGCGCGCGATGGATTACCCGAGAGAGAGACAAACATAGACTTTTCACTTACCCAGCTTTGATTATTTGAGAATACTATATCGTCGTGGTAATCATGAGTACTGATGAATCCAAGGTGTTTGTTTGCTCATGAACAACGTGAAATCGTGAGCCCC
This sequence comes from Chaetoscypha palmicola, assembly GCA_003988945.1. Taxonomy (NCBI): domain Eukaryota; kingdom Fungi; phylum Ascomycota; class Leotiomycetes; order Helotiales; family Helotiaceae; genus Chaetoscypha; species Chaetoscypha palmicola. Next base: position 53,906 of record QYAH01000147.1, on the reverse strand, counting down.
CGAGAAGGGACGCCTAAGCATATAACCTGGGAGAAGAGTGGAATGGAGCACGTGAAGTGGTCGGTTTAAGAGAGACTAGCTCGAGATTGGAGTTGTGGATACTTGTTTACTAGGGAGACTTGCTGCGATGTGTTGGTCGTTCACGTACGTGGTGGTGCTGCCGACTTCGTGGATGGAGATATGGATTGCAGGAAAGAGGCTGAAGATAGGAGATACAAAACAAGATGAAAAAAATGAGGTGCGAAATATGAAATATGAGAGATAGAATAGGATGTGGACCGTCTGATAGAAGACTAGAGGATGTTTATACCAAGAAGTGCCTCTATATAGCTATAAAGAACCTGCTACCCTCCTCCTTCCCACCTTCCTCAAGGCAGAAAAGGTCCTCCCCAGCAACCAACACCTTTCAACACCTCACCGCAATCCCTCCTACACATCCCTCATTCAATACTCATCTTCATCAAACTATCATTAGTATCCACCATCCCCTGAAACCCAACTCTCTTCGGCGGGATCCCATTGCCACCCGTCTTCTCGCCATTACTCGGCGGTCGAGCACCCCACAGATCTCGTTGCATGGGACTCTGCATGATGGGACTATTATGCGTGCTCATGCCCGGGCTGACGGCTCGTCGCTTGAAGCTCGTAGGATCAAAGTCATCGTCGCGACGGCGTTTCTTGTTCATTTTTTGCGTCATCTCGGCGTGCGTTGGTTGGGGTGTGGCTGATCGGGAGGGAGATGAGAGACGGTGATCGTTGTTGACTGGAATTGGAGGGGTGGGCGGGTCTTGTAGGATGTCGTCACTTATTCCAGAGGAACCCTGAGATAAGAAGTTTGGTGGCGGTGGTGTGCGGTTCTTCTCGTCTTTAAATGTTTCCCAAAAGTCTTTGCCCTTGGAGTTGCGCATGGCGTGCTGTTTGAAACTGCTTGAAAGGGTTGAAGAAATGTCGGCCATAATCTGATCCTCTGGTATACCTTCAAGTGACTCTTGTGTCTGCGGCCCTAGTGTAGGAGAGGAATGTGTAGTTGTGTTCGTGGATAATGAAGGGTGTCGAGTCGGTTCCAGGTCCATATCACTCTCTCTTGTCTGCCGTACAACTTCTGCTTCTCGGCGGACTTCTGTTTCGACGGGGGCACCTTCCTCTGCAAGAGCAGCTCGTATACGGGCGAAGCCTTTTGTTTTGGGCTGCAAACATTAACATAATTCGATGGAGATAGAGATATCTTGCTTACCAGCATATTACCCCTCCTAGTAACCACCCTTCGAATGACCCCTCGTTGACCATCGCGACCTGGAGTGACTGGCATACCATCGACGCTCTCAAGTGTAGATTTCAAAGTCCCATCATCGCTCTCACTCCCAGAGATATGTAATTTATTCGCCGCCCAGCTAATGCTCTCTCTCCTGGAGGCCATTCCCTCTCCCCGTGTGTCTCCAAGAAAATTGCTACTCATACTTTCGATACTTCGCATCGCAGGTGGTGATCGAGATTTGGGGCTCGCCATAGAATTTCCACTCCCACTACTGGAGCTCTGTCTCTTCTTCCCATTTCGCAGACGAGCGCGTTGGAAGTTCATAAGGCTGCTGACCGCAGGTGACTGAGCCATCCATCCATTTCCTGGACTGCCTTGTGGCATGGCACCAAATGGCGTGTTCGTTTTATTCACCTGCGGAGTCGTTAAAATAGAATCGTCGATATCATCCGCATCCATCAAGTCATCATCGTCGTCCGAGCTATCACTTGAATCATCCGTTCCCATCATATTAACACTCCCCAACGAACTCGACACCCCCGCGCGATCCGCACTAGCCATAGTCGACCACAACGAACTCGAATTATTATTCACCGAATCCGAACTGCTCAAAAAATGCAGGCCATTCTTGCGGTTAGGGATGTTCATCGCGCGGCCAGAAATGGTTGGCGAACTGTCGGGTGACGACTGCTCCGCGAGCGTTGAATGATGAAGGTTCGTAGCGGCTCGCGAAAAGTCCAAACCCCGAGACCGTCTGGGAAGGACACTTGTGGGCGAGCCGTATGTTTGCGAGTGATCGAGTTTGGGGGACAACGGCGCACGACTGATATATGCAGATGTATTGGGGGACATCAGATCGCCTACGGGCATCTGCAACGAAAGACCACGGACAGGGAAGGCTGGCCGGCGTGGAGTTATAGGACTGTCATCTATGGCGCTGTCGTCTTTCGACATCTTCTTCTCTGGTTCTCGGAATTTGGGCGATGGAGAGAGCTGCGGTGGTCCTCCTTCGGAGAGGGATAGAGAGCGTCCTTTCGATGGAGATCGTGAGTTTGTCCTCCGTTCTGCTATCCCTAGCCCTTCACCTCCCATAATAATTCCATTTCCAGGTTCCAGCAATGGCTGGGCATTAGCGCTATCGTTCAATTGACTTCGTAACATGATGCCGGTTCTGCTATCTTAAGATCTTGTGCGTGTCGTCTTCAAGGTCAGCGGGTATTGAATATTGGTGGTTCAGTAAGTAAAGACTCGGGAATCTTCATAGTTTGAGTTGAATATGCTTATGGTGGGTTTCTGGGTAGTCGACAGATATACTGAAGGGTAAAAGTGAATACGTGGAACGATAGATCGGGGGGATAGAGTTCATATATTAATTATAATGTAAGATGAATATGTTGAAGATGGAAGAGGTGAGGTTGCGTCAAATACCAGGGCCAGGCCAGGCTCAGTTAGCAGGGATGCGGCGATCAATCTTCAGCGTCATTCTAGCGTCACATTTTCTCTATTAAAAGCTTCAAACCGCACCAACATCATGATACTAACCGTAGAGGGAACTTTCGCTCTATTCCGGCTTCGGAATTTGGATCTTGGAATTACTTTAAGGTGTCTTAGGTAGCACGTTATCTACTGAAAGAGCCGTACAGTCGGCCGCATCAGGACTAGCGCTTTGAAGTTGTCTACTTAGGTACTTAGTACCTTTACCAATGAAAGACCACTAGGTAACAATAGAATAATAAATGCGTAGTCCAACTCTGTTATACTTGTCTAATCCTACCAAGAAAGCTTGACAAGTATCTCTCACCCCAGCCAAATAGTACAACAAACGAAGGTCGGCAGACGAAGCTCGGCAGAACTCCGGCCCATACACGACCTTTATATTTTAAAATAGCAAAATAGTTTCCAATTCCACCGAAAGGTGGTCGGCCACTTCGGTGGTCATGAATTCGCACTACTACTCAACCCACAACGGGGTTGTTTAGACGTTGGCCCGGGGGAGTGCTCGAGGCCCTAGACACGATTCTTCGGAGTCCTGCTCCTGGGGGGATGAGTAAGGCCCGAAAGGGCAAGAACATCTTTTTGCCTTTTTGAATCTTTTTGCCTTTTTGAATTGAAAATTAAGCGATATTCTGGCCATTTTGATATTTTTTTTTCACCCTCTCCAAACAGAGTAGGTTCATTTAATTAGTCGCAAATATTTAATTAGTCGCGCCCTGTGATTGGTCCGCCTGCCAAACGCGGCTTCGGAGTAGATCCACCGACAATCCTGGATATGGATTTCTACGTTTTATCTCTTACTCTGCGGTGCTGTCCTTTTAAAGTTTGATTTCAAAGTTCCGCTAAAAGAAGTGTGTGTGGTCCCTTTGTGAGTGTTATTATGGGTACTATCATATAGTATGTCTATATATCCACTTCACCGTGCGCCAACTTGGCACTAAGTGTCTCAGAGGTCAAACTTTAAAAGGACAGCACCGCAGAGTAAGAGATATGTACGCCCTTTGTGGAGGTTGTAGAAGTGTAAAGAGATAGGTTCCTACGATTAGTATTCTGGAACCATGTTAATTTAAGCATGTGTTAGGGTGGTGGTAGACGCGATTTCCGTAACGAAATTTGGTTTAGCTATCACCAAAATTCCAGCGCATCAACAAGAACAGTAATTAAATGCTCAATTCTCCCCCTATCAAAACCATCCTATAATACAATATCCCCCTTTCCCCTCCCCAAACCGCATCACACCCTCAATCAAACCCAGAGCTCTGACTAGTCCCCGCCCTACCTAAATCAGCCTCTCTCATTCCACCCCCAAGAGTCAGGACAGGAAAAACAATCCCACCTACTTATGTTTCTCCTCCGCATGACCCTTCGTCTTCTCCGCTAGATCTTGGGGCGATTCGCCAGTTGAGTTCTTTTCAGCTGCAACCTATAGAAACACATCTGTCAGCCACCATCCTCACATCCTCATCCTCATCCACAGACCAACGACCCAGACGCAGACCGGTAGAAAAACCACGCGTAGACTCACAGCTTCCTCACTATCACTAGCCAACTCCGGCTTCCAATGTCCCTTCCCCTCCTTCTGCTTCTGGATGCCGTCGTGTTTATGTTTCTCGTACGCCTCGGCGAGTGCAGGTTTATCTATCACATCTATTAGCATATCATCATCCCCCTCATCCCCATCTCCCATCTCCCAACCAAACAACATAGAAGAACCTACAACGATCACTCTCCTTCAAAGCCCACCCACTCGATCCCGTAAAACGCCTCGGAGTCACAGCTCCCCATCGCAAACGAGCAATTCCGCGCAAAGACATTTTGTTGTGTTTTCGATCGTGCGTGGTCTGGTATGTATTAGCCCGTGCGATTGAATCTACCCCGCTATCCTTCCAACGTTCCTGCCTTGCACTCTACATACCTCTCAATCCTCAATCCTCAAAAAAACAACGAAACAACAACAAGTCACCGAACCAAGGAAATCCCAAGTCAGTAGTCTAGAAAACAACCCCAGTTTTAGCTCCGCTTTCAGGTACGGTACGGTACGGTATTCGGGTAAGTAGTCTACTCCCATACCATACTCGCCTTGCCTTGGAACCTAGGTTCGGGGTGGGTTGGACTACGTCATACAACGCAACCCAACCTAACGCAACGCAACCCCGAGCTCAGGTAGCCCCTCCCTCATATTCCCGACGCAAGCACACCGTAGTACTGTACCATCTCCACGACGAACGAATAACGCTACAAACCTACAAACCTACACACAAACCTACTAATCTCAAGCCCCTCCATCAAACCCATCCATCAAACACAATAACATATCATCTCTTTCCTACCTCTTTCCCATCTCTCCTACCTCTTTCCTATCTATCCCATCTATCCCATCAAACCCATCCATCAAACCCCTCTATTTCTACCTCTTTCCTACCTTTCCTATCTTTCCTACCTTTCCATCTCTCCTATCTTTCCTATCTTTCCTATCTTTCCTATCTCTACTTTACTATTATCAATAGTAGCACTATAGAGGTAGTAGAGAGATAGAAAGAACAAAAATACATATACATATATACATATATATACATATATATATCTTCCCATATCAGCTCTCATACATATAGTCAATCATTAATTAGACATCTCCCCATAGCAGCCTACTTAATAGCTTACTACCCACCCACCCACCTGTTAATCAGCTAACAAGCAATCACTTTACAAGCCAACCAACCGGTGGAACGGTCTCCCAATCCCATCTAGCATATTACATCACATGCACAAGAAAAGCCCAAGTCAGGCTCAGGCACAGGCATAGTATGATGTGAAGTACAATTGAATTTGTTTTTAGCTGACCAACAGTCGAGCATTATTCGTTGTCTTAGACCCCGCAAATATTTCCCACTTTAAGTTCCCAGTGCCTATTTCCAATACCAAATATGTATATGCAAGGGTTAATGACTTTCTGTACTCGAAAAAGAGAACGGTTGTGGTAATAAAAGACCCCAGAAAAAGTCCAACCCCATCTTTGCAAGGCATATATCATCAATATCCCGACCTGATATAATACGACACCGATCGATTAGATCGAACAAATGCTCCTGCCAAATCACCCGCTGAGACCCAATGACAAACACCGAGAGTAGCGCTCATCATACACGAAGCACAAGCTTTGTTCATACCAACAACACCGTTGACCAACCGCCTTGACTACATCGAGTAGAACCCAAAAAAGTATAGAGGAGAAATCTTGCCATCCCTACAAGTACCCATAGAAACACCGCTTACACCCATCTCCAGAATAAAGGAAATCGTCGTCTATATGACCAGGTAATATATATTCGTTTTTGTCGTGGATCCGTGAGGAAGACGCCGCTCCCTGTCCCAACCAAATGCAATGCTAGCAAATAAAACACCGGAGCAAAAATATGCAATGCGCGCTATGAATCAAGCCATCAACGTGATGGTAACACCGGGTATCGATATCTTCAAGTCGCGCCGTTGTTGTCTCAAGAATTTGGTGGAGATAGGTTGTCGAGAATTTATACAAGGAATTCGTTGAGGTTCAGAGGGGATTATCGAAGCCAAGACCGGTGGCCGTCAAGAGATGAATTGATAAATGAGTGCGTATAACAATTAAGGTGAAGGTGTATAGATTAACTCATGCCAGCTGGATGAGACAGGAAGCAGAGACATCTACCAACGACGACCCATCTGTTGTTGTAGCGCTCGGCCAGGGCTGACGGACTGTGGGGGACTTGACATGCTGATTCCCGTGCTCGGATTAACGATCGGAATGGCATTACGAATACGAGTCGCTGCAGGTTGATGCAACTTCAATGGGGTAGGTTGACTCTGATATGAAGGTATGTAGGGGTTGGAGTTGGAGTTGAGTGAGAAGCCGGTATCGGGTGCGACTTGATGAGACTGAGGACTGGACTCCGGGGAACCACTCGAGAGCGATGAGCGGTCAGACGACGACGAATGAATTGAGATCATGTCGGTCTCGGTGAGAAGATTTGGACAGAATTCCAAGTCATCGTCGAGGTCGAAGGATCGTCCGGCTTCAAAGCGTTGGCGAAAGTTGGTTACTACGACGGCCTCTTCTTCTTTCCGTACACTGCGGAACTGCTTGTGCGAATTCTGGGACAAGCGAGGGGCCCGTCGACCACGACCATTGTGATGTGAAGGCTGTGACGATTGGGCATTGCCCGAAGTAGGATGTTGGTGAGTGTTGTAATGATAAAAGGACGACATTATCGATTCATGGACCCAAGGCACAGAGCGAGATCAGAAGGTCGGGCGGGCGTTGAGGTTGCGACCGGAATGGGCTGAGCAAGGTGCACAAGTTTCGTCGAGAGATTTGCGGCACAAAAAGGCGGTTTGGTTGATATGAACTGTGTGTAGGTGTATTGTGTTGGAACTTGGAGTGATGGAATCTGGTGTGGTGAGGTGGAGAGCGGGAATTAGAGATGTTGTTGATGATGAAGGATGGCGGGAGGATGAAGATCGAGTGTTGAAAGAAGGCTGGGCAGGCTGGCTGGAAGGGATGGATGTTTTGAGGGTTGGGAGATGGGAGATGGGTGAGTGAAGGAAGCAGCAGAGAGGATCTTGGGCTGGTGTGGCAAGGGTCTAACCGAGCCTGGCCTAGCCTCGAGTGGTAGCCAGGGGTTCCCGTCAAATCAACAGCCGCTGTCAACGCCACCCTACGCAAGCGCTAGACTAGCGTCAGATATTCTTGTGGCCTTAGGCCGAGCGCTTGTCCCTTTGCGGCAAAGTACGGGCGCCAGAACGATCCCAGAACACACCACCCACCCACCACACCACATTCCCGCTCGAGACAGCTCGAGTTTACCAACACGGAGAAAGAGACCTACGTACATTCTTCGGCGTGGCTGCGGTTGTAAGGAGCACTTCCAAGTTCCAATAGCCCAAGCAGACAATGAACAGAGCTTTGAAGGGCCTGCCAGATGTTGTAGCTACCGTAGTGAACATTGTTTGTCCGAAGTGTAGCCAAACTTCTCACTGCATAAGATTCAATACCCAGATCCAGGTACGGCGTACTGTACGGTATGCCCAAGCGAAGGGCAGCAGGCTAGCTGCATGGCCACCCAGATCTCATCGCATACGGTAATGGCGAATGGAGTTGTTGAGTCGTAAGGAGGGAGCTTGTTTGGCGTGTTCTATGTTGAGTGTAGAAGTATGAAGCACTTCGCCAGTAGTGTGCAGGAAGTGTTTCGAGCGTGGCTCTGGCCGCTTGAGCGTCGGGAACAGCGCTGCGGGCTCGCAGGCAGTGCTGAGATATACTTCCGTTCTGAAAGGAACCATTCTGTCTTTAGACCAACAGGAGTCGCCTTGGCTGCATCTCCAGAGTTTCGAGGTGTCCGTAGCCGCGGGCACCATCCTCGCTCTGGCATTGGATACTGGGGTATGGCCCGGCAGATCTCTCTCTTCTCGACCTCGAGCGAACGACATGAGACGTGAGACATCTGGCCTGGGAAACAAGCTGGGATCAGCATCAGTTCTGGCCTGGCCTGCTCTGTTCGCGACTTTCTTAGATGTGGTGTGGTGGTGAGTGCGAGTGTGGTGGGTGAAGGTTGCAGGTGAGTGCGATGACGGTGACCGAGGGGTCCATGGGTTGTGATTAGCACACCGCCTACGGTACCTCGGTACTCCGTACTCTAGAAGGAGGATCGCCTCGACGGAAGACAGACAGACGCCGGCGATACGTGGAACCTATTCTGTCCGTACAGTACGACCTCCAGGGGAAATAACTGTACAATACAAGAATCCGGGTGTACTCCGTACCGTGTACAGTGTACAGTATGATTGCTTGTACCGTGACTGTTACTGTTACAGTACAGGACACTCTTCCTTCCGACTTCCATCCCACAAGAGAACTGGAACTGGAACTGCACTGGTCGCTGTTGCTTCTCCGTCCACATCCACACGGTCCACCCATTGGTCGTCAGACGGTCAGACGCTTAGACAGCTTGCTGTTGCTTGCATCCCATCCCTCCGTCTGCCCCTCCTCCACTCGTCAATCTCCTGCTCTCCTGCTTCGATCTTGCTCCATGCTTCGCATCAGCCACGCTTTGCGCAATCTCTGGCCTCCTTCCCCCTTACAGATTATTCGCAGACTGCCAGACCATTTAGAAGTACGAAGTAAGGTACAGTAGCCATACAGTATCTTCCGCAACAGACACAGACACAGGCACAGCCTATCACCATCTGCCGCTGTGTTAATTTCATCCACTTCCTGAGGACGATGCATTGACGCAGCACTGCCTTCGGCCAGCCATCTGCGCCCACCACGAAGGTTCGAATTGCCCCTCGCATCCCACCCAAGCCTGTTACTCCTGCAAGCCAACTTGGTCTTCAAATCAAAAGGACATAAGGACCAGTCATCCCGTCAACACACCTCCCCTGCTGTCCAGAAAGGGACTGGCACAACTGGACATACAGTGCTTCTATCAATGTTTGACGTGACATGACACAACCCCACCGCTTCACCGCCAGTCTTGACCCGCTTCCGATGCAAGTCGCAACTCACTTCGTAGAGGTACGAAGTACGAAGTACTTCTACAACACCTTTTGCTATCATTTTCTGCCCCAGAACTCTCAGCTTCGAGGGGACTATTGATATGCATGATGAAGCACATGGCCGGCTGCTCCTCACCACGTGCAATGAGTACACCACCGCTCACGCCCAGGTGCTGCCGTCCTGGGTACTCAATTCCGAATTTCGGCCACCGAGCATAAAGTGGCATCGGGATCCTTCGGAGACCCGTGATGTCGGTTGATGATGGTTATGTGCAGTACCTCTAGCGAGAAAACACCATAGTCGCCACCTACCCTTTCCGACGCTGCAATGTGCCTGCCTAGTGATGTTTGAAAACATCGATTTCTCTGGATTTGGCAAAAGGATAGAGGATTCGACCAGCCGGGTATTGGAATAGTGGAGCAGTGGATTGAAGTGAAAATTTCGTGACTAGATTTTACTCTCATGAGAGGGACTCAGAAGACTGACTCTAGAAGGTGGATGCGCGTGATGTGTCGGTGAGTCGAGAGTAGCCAGTACTCGTAGTAAGCCTCAAAGAATTGCGTAGATACTAGTAGGCAGATAGAACTATGAGCATGCCTTACTTGTCAACTGTGTACCGGAGATCTGCTGCGAAATCAAGTATGCATCTCCGGAAAGAAATTCTGATATGAAACCTTCTTGAGGGCGTTCTTCTGTTTCGTCCGTCACCGAATGTGGACATTTGGTCGGGTATTGTCGCTGCTCCAAATACTTTGGTGTGGCTTTCGATTGTTGGAAAGTTTTGATATGCGCGTGAAATTGCAGCGACATCATGAAGGTCCACTCGGACAGCCCACAGCTCTAACTGACAGCCAGATTGCGAGTAGGACATCTTCTTGTACCGCCAAAGCTTCTCACATCTACGGCCATCAAAATTGCCAACGTTGTTAACAGATATCAACGAAGAGCGTCTAGCAAAGCCTGTCGCACCCCGCGACTAGCTCCGCCCCCGACACATGGAGACTTGCCTACCTAAGGCGATCGATGAGTCCTCTCCGACGACAGGTTATGTCTTCGATCGTCGGTTTTGGATCTTTATGCACTTGAAAATCTCATTTGTCGAGTGAGCGTGCTTTCACAAAACGGTTGATCTGCTCCCTTGTGAGCTTCTCGTTGTATTGTTCTTGAACCTCGTAGAAAGATATAATCTCTTGAGTGCAATCAACAAGAGCTTCGATATCGATATTGCTTTCTGCTAGCCAGGTCGCCAGCTTTTGTACTTTGGTTCGTGGTCCAGTATTTTGCTTTTCGGATAAGCCAGGTTTTCCGGAAATAGCTGAACCCAAAGCTGCATGCGCCGCACTTGCGATACTACCAGCAGCATTACTAGCAGATTGAACACCTGTTTGATTTGGACGAAGCACAAGAGCAAGGAGAATAGCCATGATGGCTATCACATGGGGCGCAAAAAGCAATGGCATGTCCGTCATGTAATGGTCGTTTATGATCGACCAAGCAAGAGCCGACTCCTCTTGGGTAAGAGAGAATATGCCTTGTAAAGAAGTCAAGCTTCTGTACGGGTGATGGACAATCATCTGAGAACTCATCTCCGATATCAGAAAGAACTCGCATTCCCCCAGTTTCGAAGTGTCACTACTGAAGAAATCTGGCACAAATTAGTCTTCTACTCGAATCTGGTATTTTGCATGGTTGAGAATGAACCTGGCCATAATGTCCGTCCTTCGCTGACCACCAGCCTGATGTGATGTGGGCATTCTTCCATTTTACAAGCAAGATAAACCGCGGTTGCAATTACAAGATAGGGATTGGTTCGTCTGATCTCAACCTTGAAGTAGAATCGTCGGATGTATAGCTGAGCCGTGGCCATGGCTTGTTGTCGTACGCCGAGTCGTTTGGCAAGTCGCGCGACCTCTAAATAAAAGTTTATCAGCTTGACTTCTCTTGACAGTGATGCTACACCAATTCATATGGGACTTACGCTGATTGAAGTATATACTCAAGTGCCTCAGTTGAGGAAGGGGATACCCTTGCACGAGATTTGGATCTTCATCCTCAAGCTTCTGTCGCAGCTCCTCGAGTCCTTCTCTTGTAAATTGCCAATGGCGCCTCTGCGATGATTCCCAGTAATTGGCGGCCATGGAGCTCTTCTGTCCGCCGATCGTAAAGTGTGACGACTGAGCAAGAATTCCCTCCCAGGAGGCTCTTTCGATGTCACGATCGGTATAGCCTTGGAATGGAACAGCTCGCCCGGGTCCGCTCTGATGCTAGCAGAAAGACCGCTTCCTGAGTATCGAGGCGGGCATGTAGCTGGTACGAGACAGCAGTTCTAGTTAAACGATGTTGTCGAAATGTTAGATGCAATGAGGTGTCGCCTCTTGCCCTACTCCGTACAGTCGTGAACCCGATAACCGATTCTTATCGCGCAAACTGCGGTGGCCGGGCCGGATCACTTTGCTTGGCGCTGCCTGGTCAGCAGCAAAGCCACCAGGGTACTACGCTGTGACGAATTGTGCGGAGGCATCGCGAAATTGTAGATACCTTGCAAAGGAGCATCAACAACAACAACTGTACAAAGCTACAGAAACCTCTCCGCGGTATCGACCTACAATTACCGGTGTAGAGCCTGCTATGCCAGCCCTGTGATACCGATGATAACCGCCTTTTCAACATCCGAAGCAGATCCTTCGCACCCTCTTTTCAGCATGAACGAGCAATGGTAGGTAGGAGACAGCGAAAACAAGATGCACATCCCAGAGAGCCAGAACTCGAGGGATGCTCGTATCGAACAGCTATGGGCCAAGCTGGATCCCCAGAACAAAGGCGAACTAGATGTCAATGGCTTGAGAAAAGGACTGTCGAGAATCGATCACCGTAAGTACACCTGCCCCTCTCTATGTGCGACAATTCCTGATAGTACTCGCAGCGCTCAAGAATGCCAATGATATGCTCAAAGATGTCGTCAAAGCGATGGACAAGAACGGGGACCAGATAATCCAATTCGAGGGTATGCTTTCTTGGAAATAGCAAAACATCATTCCGTTCTACCTTTCACTGCAATGGGGGCTTATGTCCAAATGTCTTGGGCCCTGAGCTGACATTCTGTTCCGTTAGAATTTCGCACTTTCGTTGAGAACACGGAGAAGGAGCTGTACACACTATTCAAATCAATAGACAGAGACCACGATGGTCGAGTGGATAAAGATGAACTGCGAGCGGCTTTCAAAAGAGCAGGACTTTCTGTTCCAAACTCCAAGTTGGACCAGTTCTTTGCCGAGGTGGACCGAAATAATGATGTCAGCGAATGCACACAGACGTTGATAAAACCCAATATACTGATTGTACATTTAGGGATATATAACATTTGCTGAGTGGAGGTACGTGAGATTGCACTTATGTGGAAGACTAGAGCGGCGCCTATATGGAACCACAACCTGTTAGCGGGCGAGACACCTTTCTGAAGAGGGGCCCGTTAACTAGTTCTGGCAAAAGATTTCGTCATAATGCCCAATCGGTCAAGTGAAGAAGCTAACCAAAATTTAGGAACTTCTTGCTTTTCCTACCTACCAGTACTCAAATTCCTGAATTAAAGGAAATCCTATCATATTACTCTTCTACTATCACATTGAACGCTGAAGGCGACACATCTATCAGCGAGGAGACTTTGGAAGGATTAGGTAGAAAATCTTTTCTTTCAGCATTGTTTGGAGCTATCATGAAAATTGCGGATCCGCCAAAACTTCCGCGCCCTACACCTGACAGTCAGCCATTGGAAGCCGATGTCTCTGCAGAATCGCCAACATTCGACGAAAAGAGGTTCGAAGTCGACCAATCTCGCTTTCTCGAAGATGGGCTTGAACCAGAGGTAGATCAGAGTAAACAGCTATCGACCAGATCTTCAGACGAAGAAGCCGAGGAAGAGCTGAATGATGACACTTCTTCCGATTTCGATGACTTGGAGCAAGAAAAATCCTTGCTGAAAGAAATCTTGCCCGATCCTGGTTAATATTATCTTTCACATCTTTGGGGAACTTTCAAGAATTATGACTAACGACTTTTGATGACTAGGCTACTTCGCTGCTGGTGGCGCTGCTGGAGCAATCTCCCGCACGGCGACAGCTCCCCTTGACCGGTTAAAGGTATGTCGGCATAGATGATTATTTTGTCGAGACTATCTTGCTGAAACTAACTTGTCAAGGTTTATCTTATCGCTAATACCGGACCTGCTAAAGAATCTGTCGATGCTCTCAAGAAGGGTGATGCAGCAGCAGTAGCAAAGACCGTCGGGAGACCTCTCATCGACGCGTCAAAGGAACTGTGGAATGCAGGCGGTATTCGCAGTTTGTTCGCTGGTGAGTGCTAAATAGCATCCATGCGTGCGCTGGCATCTGCTAAATACAAGTAGGAAATGGCTTGAATGTAGTAAAGGTGATGCCCGAGTCTGCTATTAAGTTTGGCTCGTACGAAGCTGCCAAAAGAGCCCTGGCGCAGCTAGAAGGTCACGGCGACCCCCAAAACATTAATCCGTACTCGAAATTCGTTGCCGGTGGTGTTGGTGGTTTGGTGTCACAGTAAAGCTATTCATCTACTTTGGAACGCAGCCTGCTTACAAGTACCAGATTATTTGTTTACCCAATCGACACGCTGAAATTCCGGTAAGAATTGTTTGAACCCCTTTCCCCTTTGCCAAACTAACATCCACCTAAGAATGCAATGCGAGACAGTAGCTGGAGGTCTCCGTGGAAATGCTTTGATCGTCGCAACAGCCAAGAAGATGATGCAGCAAGGCGGCATCTCTTCTTCCTACAGAGGTTTGACGATGGGACTTGTGGGCATGTTTCCATATTCCGCCATCGATCTCGGAACCTTCGAATTTCTCAAAAGTGCCTTAATCAAGCGCAATGCCAAGATGATGGGTTGCCATGAGAGCGACGCAATGCCTGGATCATTCGCAACCGGCTGCATTGGAGCTTTTTCGGGTGCGTTCGGAGCTAGTGTGGTATATCCCATCAATCTCCTGAGAACTCGTTTACAAGCTCAGGGCACGGTACTTCATCCTCCGACATACACCGGTATTGTGGATGTCACGCGACAGACTATCAAGAATGAGGGGGTCCGCGGTCTCTTCAAGGGCATCACGCCGAATCTACTAAAGGTGGTTCCCGCAGTCAGCATCACATACGTCGTCTACGAGAACGCCAAGAAGGTCTTGAATCTTAGATGAAGAGTTATACACGCAGGATCTGGTCCGACTTCAGCAATAGCGCATGAAATATTTCCCCATCCCATCTCTGAAAGATAGGCAGGCAGACAGGCAGGTAGACTAGTTGTTTCTCACAAACTTCTCGACAATATTGCTTGAAGATAGTATGGCAGGGCGCCTCAACGATACAGTAAATTAAAAGAGGAAGGATGCATAGCAGGGGCGTTTTTCCCCTAATCTTTTGCTACGTTTTGCTTTAGTGGTTTTGTGGTTTTGTAATCATTATTTATGGATATAGGCGTCTTAGGATACCCGACCTGGCTGGTTATGGTCAGACAGACATACGTGAGCAGAGCAGAGTAGAGGGAGCAGATCGGGAGGGAGGGGGGTGGGGGAGCGAAGCAAAGGGAGGTAGATACGGCTGATTGTAAGCAAACACGTAAGCGAGCGAAGGAATAGAAATGAGATCGTGCACGGTTAGATAGGAAGGCAGGCAGGCTAGTATAAATGAACGATGTTACTTTGAAAGATGTGTATGCTCGCAACTTCTAAGCATCTCTGCGTGTGTCTGCCTTTTCATGTGTCATGGATGCATTTTGGAGTCTGATGGTGATTGTTTGGTGTTTAAGATATAATCGTAGGGACCTATCTCTTTACACTTCTACACCCTCTCCAAACAGAAAATCCAGGATTGTCGGTGGATCTACTCCGAGGCCGCGTTTGGCGGGCGGACCAATCACAGGCGCGACTAATTAAATGAATGCGACTAATTAAATGAATGCGACTAATTAAATGAACCTACTCTGTTTGGAGAGGGTGTAGAAGTGTAAAGAGATAGGTCCCTACGATTAGCCATTCCTCTCGGCGATACGCGATCTGAAAATATGTAATGTACTGGGAATGGCATTTCAGATCTAGATATATATTTACGTGTGTGGTATTTAAGTGTGTAGGATCGTCGATCGATGACTTCGGGTTGAGTGAGTGATCTCGAGAATTATTGCTGGCTGGGGGAATAGGGAGTAGACTATAACTCTTTATACATTGTCTATGGGAACTGTATTTATAATACAACAGTAACATATCCTGCTCGGAAGCTGACGGTGGATTCTCGAGTGCTAGCATGGATGTTGGAGATCGTGAGTATATTGCATGCTATGACTTGCTGTGAGTGGAATTGACTGGGTTGGATTTTTTCGCTCCTATCGGGACCACCACTTTCTGCTTTGACCTGCATAAAACGTGTGTGTGGGTGCTATCATAGGTATATAATCACCTATAGCATGTGTTTACACGCATACCACCGTGCGTAAAGGTTGGATTGTCAAATGCGCTTGAAGAAGGGGTGGGATTGCAGAGTAAGTGATGCTAGGAAATTCACAGGCGGTGGCGATCGTGTGGATGATGGAATCTGGATGTAAAGCGAAGCGTGGGATACGAGGGAAGGAAGAAGAGGGATATGAGACTGGCTGGCTGGAGATTGATGGTTGGTTGTGTTGTTGTACGGTATATACGGCTTAGCACCAGCGAATTTGACGATGGAATGGAGGTTGAATGAGATGAATTTTTATAGTAGAGGATAGATTTATTGAACGAGAATCTAGCCCGTGCTGGCTGGTAAGGTGTTCCTTCCTCCCGCGACTTCGAGGCGTGATAAGTCTAAAAGAAGTCATTTTCCTTGAAACTTATAACCTCTTTTTGAAGATGAAGAGTAGGTAAGCTTGATCTTACTTAATACCGTTGGATAGATAGATCTTTGGTCGCTTATCGTAGGAGTATAGTAGAGGAAAGGAGGCGTGGTAGCGGTGTAATAGCTAGATAGGTGGGATTCTTTGTCGGTATAGATGTAGCTGCTTTGGTCTGGGAGATACTGGAATTTGGAATTTGGAAGGTGAGAGTGCGGTTTAGGGAGGGATGTTAGTAGGTAATTTAGACTAGGTAGTTAGTATACTATACTCTATCTATCTATCTATCTAATTTTCTTAAGGATCCTAGGTATATAAGTAAAACTCGAAGCTACATATAACATATACATAAACACGAAATCCATAACAAATCAAAGAAAACCGAATAAGCGTCTACTATGTATCCAACGCATTCCTCTACGTTATTTTCGTAATACAAAATCTCTATCGTCACAAAACTAGTTCGTTAAGCTTGCTATATACCTTCCCACTTCCCCTTATACCGTCGAAATACAGAACCATCCAGCCCTATCTTCCCAGCCTAAACTTCCTCGCAGGATGGAGATTACGAGTGCGATGACCATCAACATCACTCCTCCACTCCTCGCTCTGAACTGTAATTGTTAAGGCAGCTCGTTTGAGCATCAGTAGGTGGTCGGGAGAAGATAGTGGGATGGAGTGTGTAATCGATGTGATATGGTGAGCGTGTGATGGCGTGGATGTGCGGATGGGGCTTGATGGGATATAGTATTGACAGGTTGAGGGGAGATGTAGGAGGATGTGGAAGTCAAGAGGATATGGGAGGCAAGAGGATGGGTGAGGTAGCGGGGGAGAGGAAACACGACCATGAGAGCAGCGTAGGTTTCGGTAAGGACTGTACCTGCAGGCAAGGCATATGGCGAGGATTGAAGGCGAAAAAGTGAGAGGGTGTGGTAGAGAGGTGGGGGATGGAAATAGGACGGGGTATATGGGATGGAATGTACGGAACTGGGGTGATAGGGTGGATGTGATGAGTTGGATTGGATTATAGGTAGAAGAGAGATAAGGTAGCTAGCTATCTAGGCAGCTCCCTCGGTCCCTTACTCCCCTCGTTCTAAGGCTTATATATAACAATGTATAAATACCTAAACAAGCAAGTAAGTAACCAAATAACAAATAACAAATAAGAAAAATGCAGTAAAATATCCTTACCTCTTCATTCACTCATTCACTCACTCACGCACTCAATTCCCAGATATACATAAAGAGCCTCCTTACATGAACATACAAAGGAGATCTCTCAGGGGTCACGCGGACGGGAAACATGCATATAGGCAATGTAGAATAATGAATAAGATAAGAGTCCTGTATCCCTCGCTCGCTAGGTCCTCGCGTCCTCGCTCCAAAAATGCAAATGCAGAAATATAAAAGCCAATGCAAAAACGTCAAGTATATACATCGTCACATCATATCACATCCAATCATCACTCCCTCCCTCCCCTTTTCCCCTCCATCTACACCTCAATCAAAGCCGGCCCCCTAACCCTATGTTTCCTCTCTCCCTCCTTCTCCTTCTTCTCTCGATGTTTCTTAAAAAGAATCGTCAACGACGAGCCTGAACTCTTCTTCTTCTCCTTTCCACTCACCACCAACTCCTTCCCCTTCCTACTACTGCTACTCCTCCCACTCTCTGAAGGCGCGACCTTACTCCTCCCGCTCTCTGAAGGCGCGACCTTACTCTTCCTCGAGTGGGAAGAGGCACGAATTGGGATTTCCCTAACAGAAAAAGTCTTACTTCGCTCACTACGAACGCTCCGCTCGCTCCGTTCACTAGCAACACTTTCCGGCGCCTTCGGCCGTCGTCTCTCCTCCTTCGCACGTTCCCGAATCCGCTCTTTCCGCTGGCGCGCAGCTTCCGGCGTGATGAACTCCCCATCAACACTCGTCGCCACACTCTGCGCCTGCTCATCCGCGATCCCGCGCCGCCAGCTCTCAATACTGCCCATTTCAAGATTATCATACACCATAGCTTCCTCCATACGGTTCGCCTCCGCGGCGGCGGCGGTGTTCTTGGCTTGGATCTGCTTGACGACTTTGTAGCCGCCGAACATGACGACCGTGACGCCGAGGGCGAGACCGCCGGCGATGAGGAATTGAGGGGAGGCGAGAAGGCCGAAGATGGCGGGGGAGGAGGTTTTGAGACCGGCGAGGATGGCGGGGGACATGGTTTTTAGGATGTTGGAGAGTTCGGCGAGGGTTAGGGCTACGGCGGCCATGGCTTCGGGGTTCTTTTGGAGGTTCGCGATTATGGCTGTTGCGGAGTGTTGGAGACAGTGGGCTTCTAGGAGGAGGGTATCTAGTTTTGACATTGTTGCTTGGAGTTCTACGTCGTCTTCTGCTGATTTTTGAGGGCGCTCGTGGAGCTCTCCGTATGCGAGATTCATATCGATCTTGTCGGCGCGTACGTCGGGGTCAGACACGCTGCGGTGTAACGAGTACGGCGGAGGGAGAGTCTCGCTTCGAGCGACTGACGGAGGACCCCCAAGATCGGTATGTCGACGAGTTAGGCCTTGTGAAGGCTCTTCTTCGAATTGGGATGGGTGGTGCGAGCCAGGACTCATTGGCTGTCGAGAATGAGGTCTTGCACTTCTACTCCGTCGAGAGGAAGACACGCTGCCTTCGCTGATATGTGATAGTGGAGGCCGAGAGGTAAGAGCTTTATCACGGTGATGTCTTGACGAGCGGCCAGAACGGTGAGAGTGTCGAGAAGACGCAACGGATGCCGTCTCTTCTCGAGCTTGAATTAAATTCTGCGCCGCCTTGTATGCGATTCGCTTTTGCTGTTCCGCTTTCATCTCTTCCTTCTTCTCCTTCTTCTTCGCATCGTATGCATCCTTGGCATCTTTAAAGATATTTACAAGTTGCTTGCCCTACAGAACGGTCAGCGTGACATGTGAAGATATGCAGGGGAGAAAACTTACAGTGCTGACCACCTTGCCAGACTTATTGATGATAGTAACCGTTTCCATGACAGGCATTTCGACGGTGGGATATTAATTGTAATACTGCAGATCTGCGAAGACCAGCTTCGATGAATATATGTAATGATATGGTGAGGTGAGATGAGGTTAGTTTGGACTTCGTTGAGCGGCGAAATTGCGGTGAGTCCGACTGTGAGACGGGTATTTGAGGGGCTGGGCTCTTAACAAAGATGAATAGCCGCCTCCTCTCAATCTATTTGAAGCACAAGCGTCGAAGACAAGGTCTCTGTCCCTTTGTCTCAAAATACAAAGCAAGAGACAGGAGTTGTCCGAGATTAACAAGAGAAAGGTCTTGAAGATGTCGTGGGTCTAATTTCTGTACGGGAGTAGTCAGGTGAGCAGCGGGCGCGAAATCTTTATCGCGATTGGCGAGAGGGGTGAAGTTCTCCTGTCCTCTCATCCAAACAAGGCAAATGCGGCGGTCTGTAACTGGCCAAATGGCAGCAAATGGGTTTCAAGAATAGACGAGGAAATAATGGGATGTACCGTACTCCGTATGGATATGGATGATGCATATGGATGATGCATATGGATGAAGTAAAGTGCTGATTACCGTGTCGACCCACCGTCGGTCGTGTCAATGTCACAGAGCTCCTCGGCGGCAGAGCGGACGCAGTTGATTTATGGAGCTTTGCGTCTCCTCGCCTGGCTGTACGAAGCAGATCCGCGAGCAGAGACATCTTTGCTGGCGCTTCCTGATTGGGACGGCGGCTGCACGTTTGAGTTCCCCCTTCGCCTTCGGATGACAGGCAAATGGAGTAAAAGGAGCCTCTCAAATGGAGCCTCTACTTCAAAGTAAAATGCCTTTTCATCACAGCTGAACCAGGATCGTCTCTCTACCAGTCGTCTCTTCGCCCTTCTGCTGGTCCCAAGCGGGTCGCCATTCATTCTCCACGTTTCGCAGGTGGCTGGTCCGCGCAGTCTATCTGAGGCGGTGCAGCGCTGGTGTTTCTTCTGTGGCTGGAAGTATCTCACAGAGAGACCTCGATCTACAAGACGCTCACGAGGCAGTTTTACAATCACGCCGCGTATTCAGGTACAAGCATACACACAACATAAGCAACCACGCATCGCAAAAGCACATGTTCGTGGACCTACTAGGTAGTTTGTCGTTCTTCCGGAAAACGGGAACGCATATGCAAGGAGGTTGGACTGTACCTACCTACACGTGATTCCACAGCGCCCAAGATGCAGGCTCGCAGGCGTGTATATGCGGTGGTACCTCATATTGCAGCCCAAGCTGTGTACCTACTCAAGTAGGCAGGCCCAGCAGATCACGAGGGACGTAAGACCGGATGGATTGATCGTGTACTCTTTCATTCGCATACTTCTCGAGATAGGATCGCAGGTAGCGTGTCAGCTACATATGCAGGAAACATGTCTGTCTGACCGTCTCGTAAACCCAACTGATGTCATGGTCGACACCTAACACGTAGACTCTTCATGGGTAGGAACACAATAACAAGCCAATCGCTTTTGCATCCCGACTCAGAAAACAATTCCCATGCGGCCTATTCCGCGAGCGAACGAGCGACCGAGATCGACGGCCCGGTTGATAATCGACAGGAAATAAAAGACGCAGATATGTCAAATCGAATACAGAAACTCCATGTCCCCATTCTCAACCCATCGTAGTCGTACAAATTCTTTTTATCAGCATGGAGGACATTCATCTTGATCGCGGAAGAGCAAAAGTTTAACAAAAAAGCCGAAACATATCCTCTCACAGCATCAAACCGCGATCTCATCTCTCGTCCATAGTGGCGTCTGACCCCGTATCGTCACTCTCACCCCGCCGAAGTTTGGCGAGGATCTCCGTGAACTCCTTAAGCTGCTCCTTCTCTTTGATCAACTCATTACGCTTGCGCGTCAATTCGGAATTGCCATCCAACAGCTCTGCACATCTCGCTTCCCCTGCTTATAAATCAGTACGACATTTACACATGAACAGAATAAACATGGTGCTTGCTTACCGCCTTGATCAATCCCAAGTTCGCTTTCGAGAAGAAGGAAGAAGCCATCCTTTATCCCATGGAAGATGCCGCTGTGGATATTCGCGCATACGTTGTCGCCGAAGCGGAGGCGAGCCGTGGTATAGTAGGCACGAATATATGCCGCGGTGTCAAGCTCTTTGGAGAATAGCTCTGGAACTGAGAGATCGACCTGAGCTTCTTTCACTTGGTCTTTCTCCTTGGTTTTGTCGTCCGCATCTCGCCAGTTTGGACGGCATTTGTCAAGATGGGCCGCGACTCGTATTTTGTATCGCGCTTTCTTCAAATCTAATAGGGCGTCGGCCTTGTGCTGATTGAATTGGGGGAGGTTGATGGTGTACATTGAGCTCTTTTCAATGTGAAATAACTCCATTGCCTTGGCTCTTTGCGTCTCCTCGTGTTTCTTCAGGAAGTCTTGAATGATGGACGTGGATTCCCGGTACAACCCTGTGTTAACATGATTTGCGAAAACAGATTCCATCAGATTGCGCATCTCTTCCTCTAACATTTGAAATGTGGTGTCGATGAAAGTCTTCAGAGGATGCTCCCATGTGCGTACACTGACGAGAGCAATATCTTCCATGACGCGGGGATTGATCCAATCTGGAACTCCAGCGCGGGCTTGATCTTCGATACTCTGCTTTAGCGAAGCAAGCGTCATTGCCTTGGAACCATAGGCAAGGTATGGTTGGTAGAATTGCGCGAAGTCGCTGCGCTTGAACTTCGCAATGGAGTGAACGTTTCCTAGACCCATGTGTGGTTGTTGAGGGACCCCATCCAGCTGTGAAGAATACTCCGCCTTCATAGTGCTTGGTCGTTTATTTGATCGGACGGAAGAAGGAGACTCGTCACGAGGACGTTTTCCACCACGATTCGAGGGGGTCTGGGGAAACAAGTTGCGAACAACGGCCAGACTACCGCGATCGTCAGAGTCATCCTCTATAACGATAGGGACATTCTCTTTATCGGACGCGTGCGAACACATGCAGCCAGGTCTCATGACATCTAGGGCCTTCACAAATTTGAGACATAATGAATGCCAAGCGCTGTCAAAGTGTGCAGTGGTGTTGCCCTCTAGTAAGGCTTTGGCCTCAATACCGAAAGTTGTCAGACGATCGCGAACGACATGCTGAACCTTGTCCTTCGAGACTTCCGGTAGTTTCGATAATTGCCCTTCGACACGTCGGGTAGCTTCGTTGACTTCTGCTTCAATACCCGGAATACTATTTAAATGTCAGAAAGCGTTAGAAAGGTAGGACAACAGGTCCACGACATACCTCTTATAAATGGAGGCCGCAAATTCGTTCGAGAGGAAATTTTGGATGACACCGGTGCCGCATTGTGGTCTGAACCTATGCCATTCACCCCCAGGGCCCCAAAGAGTACTCGCATCGAAGAACTCATCCTCTTTTTCCCGAGCTAACTCGTGATAATTCTCCACGGGATTGCCGTTTCTATCTCGCAGATCCTTTTCAGCAGACCCAGGCTGCTTCGTCACGAAATACCCCTTGCCAAGTATATAATACTCATTTCCGAGTGCTTTGCTATACTCTTGATGGCCTTCAGCACTTTGCATTCGGTCGGGCATTGTAAGAACCCCAATGCAACGATCTTTGGCTCTTAGTTTTCCAATCATTTGGGCTGTCTTCGAAACTCCAGGATCATTTGACATGTTTATCGCGCAGATAACCAAAGCTTGTTCGTGTCTGATGTACTTCTCAGTAAGGTTTTCGAAGGCCTTTACCAAATGTTCATCTCTCTCATCCTTAGCATATGAGAACAAGCCTGGCAGGTCATAAAAAGAGAGGTCCGGGAGGTCCGGTCCAGAAATTGTAATTGCTAGGACGTTCGGAGAGAATTGAACTTGCTCTTGGTGTTCGGAACCCCAACTACGAATAGAGCTCTCATGCTGCCAATGAGTATTTTTGGTGTCCGGTACGAAATAGCTCGAGTCCCGAGATGGGTTCAGAAGCGCAATCTGTGCCCATCTCACGACTTCTTCGAACTCCCGCTTGTGACTAATTCTCTTAAAGAGTTTGTTGATCATCCCATCTCTCTCCACCCAGCCCGGAAACGGCTGTCTCCGGACTTTCTGGTCAAAATAGTATTCTTCCTGGAGCGAAACTTCACAACTCCATGTCCTGGCGTGCGACGTTTTGAGATTGGTTGGGCAACGTGTGCAAGTACCGTCGCCCTTAGGTAAGTTGATGCATGCGAGCGCTGACAGTAAAGAAGATTTACCCGCACTTTGGTCCCCAACCAGGACAAGTTCGGGGATGTGCTTCGCGATTCCTTTCAATCCAACTCGTCGCATCTTCTCGGCCGCGTCGACGAGAGGCTTCACTTTCTTACCTAAATACGCAAGGCCATCGAGCTCCGGAATATGACCATTCGGCAGTTCTTTCGATGGGATCGAATCTTGTGCTTGGTATTGATTCATCTCCTCATAGACTAAAAGATTCATGTTTAGAGAGTGTTCACTTTCGAGTGCTCAAAACTTACCAGGAGTGACATGGCGTTGAGGCCCAGGGGCACTCCTAAGATTACGAACACCGTTTTCTCCAACTTGATCTGTTGGAAGACCATGACTTTGAGCTTCTGACAAAGGTTCTTGAGGTTCGTCAGATTTCCATTTCTCGTCTACCATGCTTGGAGGTGTATTGGACATCGCGCTGCCGGGGGTCGGATATCCAAACTCAGTCACAGTGAACTCACGTTTGACCCTTTTGGGAGGCATCGTAGCTTGGTAAATAGCGTAAAGCAGTATTTACCACAAAGAGCTCAATTGTCTCTTCCTAGGTATTTATTAGCAAAGTAGACTCTTCACGGAGGTGAGCGACAGAAGCAGATCTGACTAGAACCGTCGTATGTAAGAAGTTTCGGCATCTCGAAGGTCCTGGAATAGTAGAGAGAATTGGTTGGATACGTACTCGAAATGTCGCGATCAGAGATCGTGGCTCAAAATACAGAGCAACGTAGTCAAGAGCAAGTAGTATTGACAAGGCTACAGAGTCAGGTACAGGAAAAGCTCAATTGGGGTGAAATGAGATAGATTCGCAAGTTGAGAAAGACGAAACTTCAAACAACAGATCGTCAAAAGTTGGCGAACGAGGATGAAGAAGATGAGGTGGATGAGATGGGTGGGAAAGGGCGAGGAATATATATTCCAAGAGAGGATCGTTCGACATGAGCGACTGAGCGTGGCCGTAGTAGTGTTGTTTGCTGGCTAAAGGTGAATGGCAGTTGAAGTGGACGATTGTGTTCACCTTTGATGAAGTACCAGATGAGGATGAGAGAGGTCCTCAGACTGGGAAGTAGAGGGATGGGCTGTTAGTTTGTTAAACAACACTACTTAATTTGTGTAGAAAGACAAGAAAGTCAACAGCTTTCGCGTCTCCTCACCAAAAGCACTCCTACACTTATACTTGAGCAGCTGGACTTTACCTGTCCTTCACAAACCAATTATCACGTCGAAAACGCGAACTCGATTGCTCGCGGCGTCACGTTGCGAGCTCTAAAGTGCGTGCATGCGAGGCGGATATCGATTTCAGAGCTTTCATCAAATCAAAAGTGACGATTTCTCTCCCGAGGAGATGATCGACCGATGGGTGGAACGCAGAGACTTCTCTCTCATGAGGCTCCTCTTCGATGTTGTCAAAATCACGAAGCGAGATCATCCTAAGCGGGAGTCAACACCACAAGTAGATCTCACCGTGTGAACTTTTCAACGCTGCAAAGGCTGTCCCAGAGCTCGGCAGATTGTGACGGAGCTGCATGATTGCGGTGGCACGTTTCGGGAACCTTCGAGCGGCCCAGGAGCGATAGCAAACAATTCACAGCCTTGCCACGGCTTTACACTCAATTTGTGAGCCGAGTTGGTGATGGTTTCGTGAAGTATATGCATCGCTCTGATTCCTGACTTTCTGAGAGTTCTCGGCTTCCGCCCACACCCTCGTCGTGCATGGAATTAACTCACACACTCTTTATCTCGTGTCTCTTTCGCGTTTGTTTCGTGATACCCCAGTACCTTTCTCTCATGGCAGAAGAAAGACAGTCCTCATTGCGATTGGTAAAGTACTAGTTGTAGGTAGGCTGCTCTGGCCGCTACACTCTCTGTTGGGGATTTGTCGACTATGAGTGCCTGAGAATCCGAGAAGGTACGGAGTACATCTCATCTGTATGATACCGGCAGTCTCCCTCCTTACTGAGGAAGATGAGACGAAGCAGTTAATGGATCGCAATCGAAGAGGCGCACGATGTGGTTTCCAATTCATTCATCTCAATTTCCACAGTCACATGATCGTCCTTTCTCTGACGAGCGCCGCAATGGATCATATCCCTGCAATTGCGGCTGGCGCTAGAGGGGGAAGTTCCGCCCGCATCAAAAGTTCAAGTGTGGTGCTTCGTGTCATTTTCCACACATATAAGAATATAAGAGCCAGATCCCAGTCAAATCTACCTTCGAGATCAAGTCAATATGTCTCTTCAAATCCCCCACCGCGATAAGTCAAATAGCGCTTCTGCTGCCACGAAAGCTGTCATTCTGGTGTGTTGTTTTGCTATGCACCTTTAAAAACAAACCACTAATCAGGGGTTCAACAGGTTGGCGGTCCGTCCAGAGGAACTCGATTCAGACCATTGTCCCTGGATCTACCAAAGGTAAGATCAGACCCTCGAAATTAAATCGCATAGCAACTAACATCTCTGCTAGCCCCTCTTCGAAGTTGCAGGTCATCCCATCGTTTGGCATTGTCTCACCGCCATCGCAAAAGTCCCCTCCATTCAAGAAGTGTGTATTATTGGTTACTATGATGAATCTGTGTTCCGCGACTTCATCAAGGACTCCTCCAAAGAATTTCCCCAAATAAAGATCGTATATCTCCGAGAATACCAGGCTCTGGGCACGGCTGGAGGATTGTACCACTTCCGTGATGCAATTCTCAAGGGGCGACCAGAACGATTTTTCGTTCTTAACGCAGATGTATGCTGTTCATTCCCATTGAATGACATGCTCTCTCTGTTCGAGAGTAGAGACGCTGAAGCTGTCATTCTTGGTACGAGAGTTGGCGAAGATGCTGCAAGCAACTTTGGATGCATTGTTTCGGACGCCCATACCCGACGAGTCCTTCATTACGTCGAAAAGCCAGAATCCCACATCTCAAACCTCATCAATTGCGGTGTCTATCTTTTTGCAACCGAATGCATTTTCCCATCCATTCGAAGCGCCATCAAGAAGCGAACAGACCGCCCTCGTCTCGTGTCATATCCCTCCTCCGAAAACCTCGAATCGTCCTTTTTCGAAGACGACGATGACGATGCGAAGAAGAATGAGGTCCTTCGATTAGAGCAGGATATCTTGAGTGATTTAGCGGATAGCAAACAATTTTTCGTCTACGAGACCAAGGATTTCTGGAGACAAATCAAGACAGCTGGTTCTGCAGTACCTGCAAATGCTTTGTATCTGCAGAAGGCGATGCAGACTGGGTCCAAGGAGCTAGCCAAGCCATCTGCGAACATCCTGCAGCCAGTATTCATTCATCCAACTGCGACAGTCGACCCATCTGCGAAGTTGGGACCAAATGTTTCAATTGGCCCACGAGCTGTCATTGGCGCAGGTGCTAGAGTCAAGGAATCCATCGTGCTGGAAGACGCAGAGATCAAGCACGATGCCTGCGTCTTATACTCCATCATCGGCTGGAACAGTAGAGTCGGAGCATGGGCTCGTGTCGAGGGAACACCTACACCTGTCACCAGTCACACCACAAGCATCATCAAGAACGGCGTCAAAGTTCAGAGCATTACAATTCTGGGCAAGGAGTGCGGAGTCGGTGATGAAGTTCGTGTGCAAAACTGCGTCTGTTTGCCATTTAAGGAGTTGAAGAGGGTACATCCGCCCTTTCCCCCCATTATGAATTTCGCTAATCTGTTCAGGATGTTGCTAACGAGGTTATCATGTAATCAACCAATCGATTTTTATCTTGTTGGGACTCGTATAGAAAGCAAATGTTGGGCGTCCTCTGGTGCTGCACAAAAGTCAAAACTCTTTCAAGATAGCGAAAATATATCATTTTGTGAAGACCCATTTGCTCTTCGAGCGTGTTGACTGGTATTGTAATAAGCGACACTTATATCTCGCGTAGCCGAAAGTCAGATGTCCTAGATTTCAACATCCTCGTGTCCAACGTCCCACGAGTTTAAAGCAGAATACCACTTATAGCACATCACCATGCGTTTTGTAACCTCACTTCTGCACCGTCACCCCATCAGCTGGAGTACTTGTAACTTATTGAAGAATAACATCCACTACCTCCTTTGTCATCCCCTCCCCCCAAAAAAATCAGAAATTTCAAAAAACAAAAAAATAAATCGCTGGAGGAGCGGGTGATCGAAACCCGGACTTCATGCAGACGCTCGTAACTGATCATGTTTTTTACACACAAATCAAGATGCAAAGCAGGCACTCTACCACTGAGTTACACCCCCGTTGATTGGTTCAAAATTTGCTAGTTGATATTATATAACACAGCACTGTCGGGTGGGGTGGGGTATGGGGCTGCGTCCTGCTAGCATCGGTTTGAGACTGGTAGATTTACCGAGGATGCAGGGGTGAGGAGTGGGCTTGGCAGGCGAGGTAGGGAGGGCGAGAATTCTAGCTGGAAAGTTTCGAGGGGATTGACGACTACTGAATTGTTTGGGTATGGGGGAAGTTCTGGTGGGTGTTTAGTCGTGCGAAAGGAAATTTCGTTTATTTCGTTAAGTCTTTACAATTTGATTTCGATTTCGATTTTGCGAGGCCAGGCGAGATGGAACTTTTAGGGGACGTTGAGATCTGAGTATCGAATCTGCAGTTTTGGCTATGTGCTGATCAGTTATTTTTCCTATTGGATTGCTAGCTATGTCCAGAGGCGTCATTTGACTTTCGTCGTGCTCTTTACTTGGTTGTGGCCTAGCTGCTTGATTGGTCTGGCCGAAAAGATCTCTCGCATATTTGGCATGCGTTTGAGTTTCCTCGACTTTACTACTTGGCCAGCACCACATACAAGCAAGAGATATACTCTCACTTACGGTCTTTATACAGCTCTGAATTTCTATACCAATTTCACATCATGATTTCTCCTTCCGTCGAATCATCTAGTTCCGTTCTTTGCCGACCGGTCTCTGTTCGTTCAACTAACACTAACTCCTCCATCCGGCAAAGTGAACAACCTAAGAGCGGGGAGAACCACAGTTTCTCTACAATACTTCATCCATCGAGAACCGTCCTACCATGGCGGTAGTCGGGGACTCGGCCCAAGAGGGGAAGGGAGGACAGCACTTCTACCTCACATTATCCCCGAGACGAATACAACAACCTGAACTTCCAACTCAGCAGCAACCTCTCAAGCTCGCAAAGACCAAACCAGCAGCAACATGACCGAACCACCATCTCCCTTCTTCGAAGAAGTCCGCAGCTGTATCTTCACCAACAACGACAACCCACCCCAAAACCTCCCACCACCATACACACGCACGAACTCCTCGCAATCAATCCAGTCCTCCGTAGCAGGATCTCCCTCCCAGCGTTCATTCTTCAGACGCTCGCGCTCTAGTTCACAACAAACAGATACCTCGCAACAGACAATTACACCGTTAGCTACATCCTCCGTCGTCACGATAGCCACCCCCTCAATCATCACGATCACAGCACCACCGACCGTCGCGAAGACTCCTAAAGCAAGCGAGCCGGATACACCGACGATAGAGAGGACCATGAATCACTCGACGACCTCGCATGCTCTATCCGAGAAACCACCTGTGAGGCCCCCTTCAAGTATCCATCCAGCTCTGCGCAGCCCGAGACCAGAAACTCCAGAGCAGACAACAGAACCTACCAATACACCGAATACACCACCCCAAGCCACCCAGCAGCCACTCACAGCCCCTCCAACACCGCAATCCAGCGATCCGCTTCCCGAAGATCTCCCTCCCTCCCCCTCCTCCCTTCCCTTCCCCCTCGACCCCTCAATCACCCACCTCTCAACCCCCCAATGGCACTGGAGCAACACCCAATGCCGCACCTACCTCTACCACATCTTCCACACCCTCCTCAACCACCCCTCCCCCCTCGCCCTCTCCAAAGCGCGCCAGTTCGAAGGGTTTGGTCCAAATATGTTCAGTACGACGTATGTCGGCTGGAAGAGCCTCTATGGGACATGGGAGGGCGATGGGATTTATAGTTTGGTGTTTGTGCTGCGGCATAGGGAGGGGGGACTGCCGAGGGGGGTTAGTTATGGGCATTTTGAGGGGGGAGGAGAGAGGCAAGGGGGGAGGGAGGTGTTAGGGGGCAATGATGGGGTGGTTGGGATGGGGGTTGAGGAGGGATTTTAGTTGTGGGACTGGGAATATATTCGGCTGTATCAACACTTGAGATAATGAGACAAAATCATTGGCTCGAATTTAGTAATTACATCTCACATTTCTGTAGACTTCATTCAATTCTTTCTCCCTTTCAACCTCACCGGCCCTCTCACTCCTAGTAATCCTTTCCTATCAATAACAATCTATCCTCGACTCTTCCTTCCATTTCAACACCCTCCATTTCCCAACTCTGTACAGTACACACTCATCATGCTGCTTCCCATGCAAATTGCGAAGTGAAACCGAAATAGAAGTGTGGTGATTAATGTTCAGGCCTGGAAATTTTGGGAGATAATGTATAGCTGCCCGCTTGCAGTGTGCTGGTATAGATGGTAGTAGTGGTGGGGTGAATATATATACGGGTAAAATAGGGCGATAAGATTAGATATGCTAGGCGAGAACATTAGGAGGGGAAAATGGTAAGGGTTGATTAAATAGAATGCTTCAAGATGGTCGTGTGGTATAGTTGGCGAAGATCTCGTATACAGCATACACAAAACGTCAGGGTCTAGAGAGCTGAAATGGATTCGTTCCTCCTGTTCTACGGAAGAGCACTGGTTATAATATACTATAGTCTTCCCATTGCTGCTCGCAAATATGGAATATGCAGCTACATGTCGAGCTTCCCTCTAGCAGAAGCAATAGATCCCGTTGTACAGTACAGCACCATCATATATCCCCTTCAGTGCGTGATGTTTCTGCAAACTCCGTGTAATGTGAACATTCTTATCATCATGTCGCTCGTTGATCGTGTTACAATGGTCGACTCATTCATCCTGCACCTCCACCTTATCCATCATGGCGCTCGTTGGCCGTGGTACAATGGCGATCGACTCAATCATCTTGCGCCGCTACCTTATCCATCATTCCAGTGCGAAGTTCACGACCGTCTCCTTCACCACGACCTCTGCCGTACCCTCGGGTGTGACCGCGTGAACTGCCACCGTATCTGCCTCCTCCTCCGCCATATCCTCTTCCGCCGTAGCCACCTCGACTTTGGCCACCGCTGCGTCCCATTCCTCGCTCACCTGGCCGATCGTCACCTCTGCCACCTCTGCCACCACCGCCACCTCCACCTCCTCTCTCTCTTCCTAGATGTCTCCCTCGCTTCCCGACGGTGAAGTCAATCCTCTTCAAAGGATTTTCCACGGATGCCAGACCTGCAAGACCTAAGTCTTTCTTTCGCTGCTCGTCTCGAATCGTCCAGGGTTGAAATGCTTCCCCTGGATCCGTCAACTCTCTCAACTCCGGTATCCAAGCCTTGACGTAGGCGGCCTGCGGATCGTAGTCATAAGCTTGCTTGACTGGATTGAAGACTCTAGCCTCGCCTCTCGGGTCGTTTCCAACGCCGGCAAGATACTGCCAATTGCCCCAATTGCTCGATACGTCGTAGTCTACAAGCATACACTCGTACCACTCTGCTCCTATGCGCCAGTCAATCCATAAGTGCTTTGACAGAAATGATGCTGAGTTCTGCCGGGCTCGATTCGATGTATATCCCGTGTGGAATAATTCTCGTTGTGACGCGTCGATCAAACCCATACCAGTCGTCCCGTTAAGGAATCTTTCTATCATGCTCTGTATCTCCTCCTTCGAATAGCCATTGCCTGCTTGGCCAGCGTGAGCCCAACGATCGCGGCTCTCTTCGCGGAACCCGCTGAGCCTAAAGAGCTTATGGCCGAACTTCTTATTGCAAAGACGCATGTAATCTCTCCACAGTAGTTCAAAGCGGATACCCTTCGTACCTGGATTCTCACCTTTGCCGTAACCAGTAACACCTTTCCATTTGCCACCGTCGGTAGCATCCTCGAACGCCGCAAGTTCTTCGTGGATTTGTCGAGCAGTGATACATCCGTAGACCAGCCATGCAGAGAGTTTCGTAGAGAAATCGGTCCCGAGCAATCCATTGCGCGTGTCTTTGTACGAAGTGACAGCACCTGTGGAAATCAAATGGTTGAGACGAGCTTCGGCCTCCGACTCGCCACCTTTGAAAGGGTGTGCGGAATCGACATCGCCGGGGTTTTCAGGAGGATCCTTAATTAAGGGCGTGGCCATAGGTTTCATTAAAGCTGCTAGTAGATCCTCAAAAGTGTCTGGAATCGAAAAAGGTGATTGCTGTGCTGGAACCGTCGAGTCTGGAGGGAAGGGAGGTAGCGCGCCTTTCTGTGGTGCAGGCAACACTGACCGTGGTGCTTTCCGCAATGGTTCGACCTTGTTACGATATTCCGTGAAGACGTTGGGGGCATCCTGAGCATCTTTGAACGGTAGGTCGCGACTGTGAAAGGTCAACAAAGTCTGATCAAACCGAAAATAATGGTGTAGCGCACTCGTCAATGAAGAATTTCTCGTCAACCCAGAGTTTGAAGTCTGCGTTGTATTCTTGGCAAATCTTTCCGATGGCTTTCTGCTCTCGCTTTTCCTCAACGCCCTCCTCCGCAGTCATCCAGACCGCTCCTACTTTGGTCTCTTCCTTCTTGTTAATCTCATCAATCATCTGCTCGACGACTCCATCGAGCATGCCCGCCCTCAGACAGAGACCACTGTCCACTTTTTCCAAACTAGACTTCAAATCCCAGAGGGTTTCAGACAGGAATTTGATCCGGTGTGGTCCAGTTCTCCAAAACCCACCGACGTCACTCCTTGCTTCACGAAAGGGACTCTTGCCTCCCGAGGACTCCGGTATTAGTCCACTGACCTCTATTTGCTGCGCTGGCAACACGTATACCGGGAGAAGGTGTGTAAAGCCATGGTCTTGGCTGCTGCCGAGAGCGTGAAACACTGGATTATCTGACAGTCGAAGATCCTTGCGCAGTAAATAAATGACGACGTTTGTTTTTGGCATTGTGGAGGACTTCAAACGTTTGCTTGGAGATGTGAGGGCGAGAGGATTTACTGATATGCTCCTAGGAAGCGAGAACCGTCGAAGCATGAGGCGATCGAAAGGAGGAAGTACCGTATTTTGTTTTACCGGAAATCGGTTCCAACGTCGACGAGTTTGCGCAGCTCGACTGCAAATGTGTTACTCTCGTCGAAGTTGCGCGGTAAGACGAGTGGTCCAGTATCAAGAGAAGTCAAGGGCACGGGCCCGACGTGATATTGATGTTGGTGGTTTCTGTGCTGGTTGTGGCTGAAGGAGCTAAAGTTGTGTAATTCACTTAGAACCTTAGAACCTAGGGTGATGTCTGCTCCGATGTCTGCTGATGTGGTGCAGCAAGTGTTTTCTGCAGGTAAAGAGCCAAGATAGGAGGAAACAAATGTACCTAGGTCGTCAAACACTTGGCTCGCTCTGCTTGGATAGCGCGTATACTTGGTAGATGGATTCTTTAAGTAGATTAGGTTGGTGTTCACTTCACCGATGCGGCAACAGACCAACAAGAACTTCTTGTCTGCATCATAGAACTAACCAACTAGGTTAAAGGCGACAAACAGCTCGAGTCCAATACGCTTGTATACCAAGAACCAAGAACCCTCGATTGCCTGGGTACGTACAGTCTACCCTGAAGAGCGGGCTTAGGCCCGTCGCCTACCTAGGTATTGCCGTTCTTACATCTCTCTTGCTCTGTAATGCGGAGTTGTCAATACCGTATATAGTAATTTACACACTGCCTAGTAGGGGTGGGTGTCTGTTTTGGCACACTTGTATCGTGCATATACTTATTTTATTTGCTCCGTGCCCGTGCCCGTTCCTAAGCTTTGCTTCGCATCGTTCCTGGCGGCAGAGGCCGTATGGAGCATGCAGGAGAGAAGCAGTGAGTGCAAGAGGCTAGTAGTGGTAAGTAGCAAGTGACGAGTAAAAGGTAGGTACCTAGGTATCTCAGTACGGAGTAGGGGAGGTCTCCTAGTGTGACCAAGTGCGTGTGACAGTGTGACAGTGTGACTGTATGACAGGAAATTCTTCCGACTATACCTGGGTACGGAATAGTAGCACAGTACTAGGAATCTCGCCTATTATTGTAAGATCCTCAGCCATATCTCGCGATGCATCCCACACCAATCGACACCTCGGTCCACCACAATCATTACCCCAGCTCCTCCACCAGCCTTCGACTTCGAGATATCGACCCTTTGCGATACTGACAGGCTGAGCTACAGCTAATACGTCAACGCCAAACTGCAGCCGCACGCCACACCTGCAACCTCCACACCGCTCCGCAGAAGACCTCCGCATCAATACTCAAACCGACATTGACCATATGGAGATCCGCGAGACTCCCATGCAGCACATACGAAGTAACTTCAAGGATTGCGTACTGAACCATGGAAAGGCATCAATGCGGATAGGTACACAGTGCAAACGAGATCAAAGGCAGGATTAGTCAACACAGAAGGACGGTGTTCCAATGTCCATGCTCAAGTGCCCATTACTCATGGGCAGCAGGAATATTCTCGAGAATCACGATGTCACGAACGAGCAGTTCGAGCCAGAGCAAAGAAGGGGGAACAGCAAACAGGATAGGCCCGGAATTGCCGAACCATCTCCTCGCCCGAAACAGCTCTATAACCACCACAACCGCCTTTTCGCTATCTATTCTGTGTAGATGATGCAGAGACACGGCGGCGTGCCTCAACTTGCATTTCGAATTGTCGGCGATGGTGGCTGGCTGCACCTTGGGCTTGCGAGAACAGAGTCTTCTGGTAGTAGGATCGATCGCGATATCCTCGGCGCCCGTACACGATGCAGTCGATTCCTTTTGCAGATGTCGGCACAATTTCTGATACATGGCTGTCGTTGAATCTAGTCATGTCCATATGTCACTATTCCAGATGTCGTTGGAGCCGCCAGCCGATCTCTGCAGTCCAGGGGCTGACTGGATGATCTCCATACATCGACGCTAACTACTTCTATTTGTGCCACTGTGTACCTCCGTACCCTTCGGACCTCCAAGGCGGCCTCTTGGCAAGTTGGTAGCCCCGTACTCGTACCTCGACTGCCTCGATAGACCAATCAGAATGTGTATTTCACCTTCACTCACCTAGGCATTATTACGAGTTTCCTAACGAAGCACTGCAATGTTAGAGGCTTTTCTGTAACGGGTTTCAGCCATAAGGCGAACGCGAGAACTCTAAATGGTGTCATGTTCTCGTAGTCACTTCTCTAGACTAGGCATCCTGAACTCGGGATGGAACCTCCACCAGGACTATGGAACCTCCAACAGAACTAAGCAACAGAAGCTGCAGGTGGCTCGTTCCGGGGATTGCCCACTTGTATTACTTCCCTTTCACGAGTACTGTATAGCTGATCTGCGCTAGCTTTGATGATGGTCAGATCCCCGGAGAAAATCTCCGCATAAGGTTGAGTTCACAATTCTTCTAATTCCCAGGGTCATTGTCACTATTCAATCTGTGAGATATATGATTATCAAATACTATACTGTGCATGGGTAATTACCGAGGTCTGCGTTCACGATCGTGGCAAACTGGTTCCACCGTGCGCCCATCGTAGGGCTATAGTTGCATCCTCCTCGAGCTGTGGCTTTTCGGTACTTGTACCAAACAATCTTTCAATAATTGATAATCGGGATCTCGCCAAAAAGCACTGGACCGCCAAATTACTAGATGTTCGCACAGTTTGTGGCGTTATTCTACGATAAGTCAGTTCTGATTAAGTTACACGTAGTGACTATAGGCCGGTTATTATACGTAGTATTATTATTATCGTAAGTCGAGGAGGTACTATTTAGTATATAAGCTATAATTAAGGCACCTCTAGGACAACTATACGCGGAGTAGCTATTATACTATCGACAACTCTAAGGAATATATATATATATATATATAGGAGCGACGGCGAGGTTATAGGAGAGCGACAGCGAGGTTCAAGATCGTGCTCGCCGCCATATATGTGGGGTAGGGGAGGCTATAGCTGTAGGTAGGGGAGGGTATAGTTGGACCCCATTGTCGTCCCGATTGACTCTTGGGTCGCGACTCGCAATCCATACCTTTTTAGCGACGCCTAGTACAGCGCCGTCGGTAGCAGAAGCAAGTACTTAGCAAGTACCTAGGTACCTATTTTATTTGTCGGCAGCTGTCGTACACCTCTTTTGCCGAATAATGGCTCTCCACACGAGGAGAGCATAATTCTAGCCAGAGACTCCTGTCGAGCTTTTTTCTGTGGTGTTCAGAAGTTTCATGTTGAGTTTGTTGAAAATAGTGCTGACTAAGCCTGCATGACCGTGCGTAGAGCAGAGACTTACTCTCAACTTTGTACTGGAATCTCTGCCATCATCATCAATATACAGTCACACACACTCAATTCTCAACAGAGTTGCTGTAGGGGTGTTACACAACAGCAGATATTGCAAGATGCGTCGGAAGATCATGCACTGTTGCCATTTTACCAAGTCTCGCTTCTATTGCATCATGCAAGCTTCTACCCATATGCTTCTATGTTGTGGAAGCTATTCTGATCAGTTTCGTCGCAACGAAGAGAACCTTGCTTATCTGAATATTATTGAGGAGGCTTCGGGAATTCGCTCAATTTTTCTAGTTCTGGATCTAAATGTCAGAGCTCGATTGGGGACCCACTCAATTTCTTATTGATTATTGCTTTTTGCGCAATTCTTAACGATAGTTGGTGCGGGTACAGCATTGTAGCCATCCGAGCTATCGTGGAGATCGGAGTCCAAAGAAATCCGAACACGTGGGCTCGTAGGAGCAGATTCAATCTTTTATTTTAGGGTTCAATTAGCAGGGGAACGATCGATGGTCAGCTCGCTCGAATTCATTTAGACGTGTGACCGTGTTCTCCATTACTTTGGCGGTTCGTGCTGACGATTTATAAAAACACTCGCTACAGATGTGCTCGTTCCGACCTACAAACATAAGTCGTGTTTCTTCCCTGGTAGAGATTTTTTTTTGGAGCTACAGAGCGTGCGATTCAAGCAGCGGCCATGTACAATATCCATGTATTTTCATATTTGGAAGGAGAACCTAAGGAATTCGGCTCTCTTTTGACTGGTCTCTGGCCTCTCTGCCTGGCCGACGACTCCGGTGTGCGCGTGTACCCTAATCATAATTAACACACACTCTCTCTACCGGTTTCTGAAATCCCATAAACTCAAATGGCTAAGTGTATATACAAGGTATACAGTACGAGATAGACATGCAGGTCAATTTATAAACACGAACCTGTGCCGGCAAAATATAACACGCGACGCTCTCTCCGAGTGATATCATCTTGAGAATACAATTAATATTTTCGTAATACGACGAAAAATATGGTGTTTACGAAGTAGCATCATACGTGAGGTAAAGAAAATCATCCAGATATGCTAATAGGTCGGAAATAGTGTGTAGTAAAAGGGTGAAGTAGTTCCTGAAAATATCAAGACGAGGTATAATTCGCTTATCTTCTGGGTTTCCTGTATCAAATCTAATAGTCTATATCGCTAAACACAGTATACATAACATGAGTTAAATACCATCGTAATACATTGCCTGCCTTGATGAAGGACGGTAGCTAACACCACATCTAAAATGGTATTCGTGAACACCATATGGTATTCGTCAACACCACGGTAATCGTGACTACCATATAGTATTCATGAACACCATAGTGTTACATTAATCTACCTAATTAACTCCTTCTACGGCGCTTTGAAGCAGGCCTATTAAAACCCTCAAATCCATCAATCGTAAGGTCATTTAATTTACGCTTCTTACGCTTATGAGTTAATTCCACGATTATTGATTCCACGATTATTGATTCCACGATTATTGATTCCACGATTATTGATTCTACAATAGGTTCTACTTCCTCTAGTACAGATGATAATTCCGATTCGGATGAAAGCCCTTGTTGAGATGCTAGCTTATTAGCCGTAGCGAGATCCATATCAATTTGTTGTTAAAGAGCCAATTCCGTATCAATAGCCTCACTTATAGCGCCAGCGCCTTCGTTATGACTCTTTATAAAACACGGAAAGTTACGTACCGTGGTGTTCATCAACACTATATAGTAGTCGCGATTCCATGGTGTTCGTGAATACCATATGGTATTCGTCAATACCATGGATTCATGACTACCACGGAACAGAGCGCATCCATGCTTCCAACAGAGATAGCTGCTGGGTAGGCGACAAACCCTTCATTTCCTCATCCCCATCCCCAACTGGGTCAGGCGGCGACATCTTCATTTCCTCATCCCCATCCCCAACTGGGTCAGGCGGCGACATCTTCATTTCCTCATACCCATCCCCAACTGGGTCAGGCGGCGACATCTTCATTTCCTCATCTCCATCCTTCCACAGCCCAGCCTTTCTCAGCTCCTGCATTTCTAGCTCTCCGAATGAGCCGTTTTCCTGCCCACCCATCGAATCAACTTGTAGTTGAACGGTAGGCTCGTGGCCTTTCGTCCTTTGATGGACTTTCAAATTATCACTCCGCGTGTAGCTTTTGTTACATCCCTTGTATTGGCATTTTGCTTTCTTGAATTTCGTGCTCTTCGGGGAAGAGCCGTTGCAAGTCTCTTTGTGCCGTTTGAGGTTTGAGCGTTTGTTACCAGGCTTTCCAATTGGCTGGTAGCCGCATGGACATGATGATCTTGGAAACTGGTTGGGCGGCTTCGAAGGGGAGGGGCTGTTGTTATTGGGAGCGTTCGAAGGGCATAAGGAACTCTGTAGAGCTGAAGGAGACGGTTGTTGAGGTTGTTGAGGTGACGGCTG
This sequence comes from Chaetoscypha palmicola, assembly GCA_003988945.1. Taxonomy (NCBI): domain Eukaryota; kingdom Fungi; phylum Ascomycota; class Leotiomycetes; order Helotiales; family Helotiaceae; genus Chaetoscypha; species Chaetoscypha palmicola. The sequence continues at coordinate 15,672 of QYAH01000147.1, read as the reverse complement.
GAGCAAACTGAGTGAGTATTGGGGGTCGGAAGTCGGATTCCCACTAGATTGGGATGTTAACCTGGATCAAGGAAATTTCTCGCACGTGGCTTACTCACAAATTCAATTTCGATACAGGATCTTGATACAGAAATGACGTCTGGGAAGGCGATTGGAGTACCTCATCATTCAATGCCTCGATGTTGTGAGAGGGCAAAGATGTGCATCTCGTACTGTCTGTTGTAGGAGTTGAATTTGATGCTGGGGTCAATGGCGAGAACCTAGCAAGAGGGCTGTTATCCTCATAGGTACTAGAACCTCCGCGAATGGGAGTATCAAATGGCCTACTGGATTTGGTGGATGTACTCCCGAGCAGCTTGCCATTCTGATCAGTCGAATCAGGCACGACAGAGAATTTGGAGTACTTTCCAGAAGAGGGTGGGGTAGGAAGAGCCGTTTGGTGATACACTTTCCCGATAATATTAGGATCAACATGAATCGACTGCAACTCGGTGTGTGTAGCTTTCGGGTGGGAGAGGCCTCGAATATTGCTTCTATCGGACTGACCGAATGATCTAGTCGTAGAAAAATGTTGGTGGCAAGTATTAACAGGAGCAGATGGATGGGCAAGAAGCTCCGCAGGACCCAGTGAGCTGGAGGTGGGGTCCAACGAGTTGGACTGGGGAGGACAATTTCTTTCGCGTGGGTTGACAGATTCGAGCTCTATCTGAGGTGACCCGCCTGTCTCGAATCTTGTTTGCGGCTCACTGACATCTAGCTCCGTCTTTGAGAATTGTGCGTCCATTATAGACTGGTCCTCCATACCAATTTGGTTTCCTGTACCAAGGAATTCATCCCTGCCCGAGATTTCTGGCGGAGAAGACTGGAGAGAATGACCGAAATTCGACGATTGGTTCGAAGCAGTCAAAAAGCGCTCTCTGCACGACGGGTCGCAATCTGCGTCACTCATGTGGTATATGGAGTTGAAGACGGGCTTATTACTTTCAAAGTAAGAGTGTTCAGCTCTCTTTGAAAGTTCCGAACAATTATCCAAATGATGATCCATCATTAATTCTTCGCTGTCGTAAAGGGTTTGGCAGCCACTAGCAGCTACTCTTCAGTATGGACGTCAAAGCAGACTCTAATGGAAAGGAAGTAACATTCGACAGAGTAGAAAGGGATTCATTCGCTACAAACTTCTGAGTAGCTTGGAGCCCGAAAGTATGACATCGAGAGAAAATTGGGAGCATACATCAATGGGCACGTTCTGCGTTGCAACTCGCTGAGAGTTAAATGGAGGTGTTCGTAGGCCACGAAGGTCTGGAAGTGCGTTACAACAGTAGAGCGCTTGTGTTTACGCCTATAATTCAACATTAGTCTAATAAAGGTACGGAATGATAAGTGATGAACCTTTGAGCTCTACTAGCAGTAAACTTTAACAACACTGGAGATCCACGGTCCTTGGCGGAGACGGGTGGTATTGCTGTTGACGATCTCTTTCTGCACAATTAAAGTACGTCAAATTTGCCATTGGAAAGAAGTGCCTTTTATACCTATGGGGAGTTATATAGCTTTTGGCCGGTTGCAAGAGGCCTAGCTCTGTCCTCAAGACTGATGGTCTTTCACAAAAGGCACCTCTTGGGGTATGCCCATAACTATGCCTAGTTCTTACCAAACATACGACCTTATTCTCTGGATCATCTTATCCAGCGTCCTTCAGAATATCTGTAGGTTCCTTTACTCCTTGAGGAGACCATAGAACACGGAAGCAACCTGCTCCGCGCGAGCTTTGCAGGACGAAATGGGACGCGCGTCCCCAAAGATAGCGTACTAACAGTTATGTGATTTGTGTCTCCCTCTATTTCCTGATCTAGATCGCAGAATTGGGCCTATGAGGATCTCGAAAGGCGAGCGTAGTAAGGAAAGGGCATTTTGGTCGGCAGGTCACAAGTGACCGCTTCATTCCTTAATTCAAGGGATGCAGGTCCCTCGAGGAAGTTGAGGCCAGGCGCTTGGGTGAGACTTCCTGGAGTATCGAGATCTGTATGTGAGTATTGGCTAGGTTGCGATGAGTCGAAACCACCATTCACTTTGTCCTCCCTTTTCTTTTGACGCGCGCCTAGGTTGAATAGGAGGCACGATGACATTCGGCGTCTTGTGTGGTAAGACGAGGCTCGCGGGTTGCGAGCTTCCGTGGCGACTTTCTGGTATGGATGAAATCGGCGACTCGTTTACTGGATGATGTTTATAGATGGGTATTGTGTATCTTGAGGGAGAGAAGCAGCTGATATAGTTGGAGGAAAGGCAGCGCTCTTTAATCTTCTAACCCAGCATCCCACAAGGCTCTCCAGTCTGGGGGCCGGCTTTCTAATTTCGATATCCTCACCGTCTAAGAGCTTCTGGCCTTAGACCGCTACGAGGCAGCCGTGGGACACATTCTGTAGATGAGTTGACCAGTGAAAGCACGGTAGTCGCTTCTAAGGACTATCTTTGTGTATGGGATCAAACACAGCTTTCATTTAGGGTTGCGTATACACGAAGCCATCTTTGTGGGTGTATTGTTCGAGAACCAATGTCAGGATGGGAGATCATGTGCTATTCTGTTACCGATCCTACATTAAATGTCAGCGATTCCCTAGACTTGAAATATATAAAACTCAATTGATCACCCGCCATCATGGAGATATCAGGGAGCGGAGCCATGCAGCGGTAGCTGGAAACATTCCAAACATGTGAGCAAGAAAGGCAAGGTGTCATTGGCAGCGTCGCCCGGTTTGGGTGAGGCTCTGGACATGCAACATACGGCTAAATTGGTGTTGATCAGATATGATTCGATAAAGACATCAGCGCAATATGGACGATATGCAGTGCAATTCCTCAGGAGGCGTAACTTGCATCGAAAGTGTTGAGAGGAACGTACCTTGTCGCTGACAGGAACCAGCTGCACATCTATTAATATTGCGCCAGGGCGGCGAATTTGTAAGCGGAATTTTTTGAATTTGCGTAAGACCATTGTCCGATACAACATGGCTTTGACGGACGACTTTGGATGTTCTCCCATATCATGAGAAGTAAAGAGAGGGAAGTGAAGACGAATTAGAGGTAAAAGTTTAACGGCTAGCTTTGTCATCCGAAGTGGGTCACATGTTCTCTAAGCGAACGACGTCCCTACTAAGGCTCCGGGGTCTGTAAATACAGTAAGCGCTACTATAAATTCTATAGTATTATTAACCTTCTTTATAGTAGCGCTTACTATATATTTTATATTATTATTATCTATCTTTATAGACTATTTTAATAAAATCCTATAAATATAGTAACTAAATTTAGGTATAAAAGTACTACTAGTCTATTTTAGGTGAAAAGTGGCGCTTAATTCTTAAAACCGACTATACCTTAATAGACTTTTAGCTAGGGTACAGTGCGTTTAGGCAGGTGGGCCTAGGGGTACAGAGGCTCAGACTTAGACGAAGACGCAGGAGTACTTGAGGCCGTATATAAGGAAGCCGGCGCATGTAAGATCTTCTATTATGATTTTCTCTTGGCCGTTTTAGGCATTTAGGATATAGCCTTGGATCGAGCGTTGTGAGATAGCTGTCGTCAGAGCCTGGTTGGTACTTCTATTGATTTCTGAGCATCCTTGCTCGCTTAACTTACTTCTCAAGATGCGAGCAGACACGACAATATAACACATTACAACTAATCTACCAACCAATCCACTCCAATTACCACATACCACCTCACGCCCATTTCCCAAGCAATGCCATAACCGCCGTCCCTAAAAGCATAAACCCCACCATCGCCCCCAACCGCCCCCTATTCCTCGTCAACTCCCCATTAAACAAAAGCTCCCTCGCCAACAACTCCACTAGCGCCGTATAAATCAATATCCCCGCCGACAGCGCATCCAGCACCCCACTCACAGCATTCGCAGTAAAGCTCCCAGCATTATACGTCGTGCGGATCCCGAGACCGATGGCGATGGCGATGGGCGTGGTGAGAGCGTAAGCGGCGCATAGCGGCCAGGGGAGTGCGTGGAGGTGGGTTGGGAAGGGGATGGCGGACATGCGGGCGCCAATGCCGAGGCCTTCAAATGCTTCTGGGGAGGGTTAGGATGTGTGATAGAGGAAAAGGGTAAGAGGGGAGGACGAACGATGGAATACAATTACTGGGAACAGGGTCTTGAATTCTGAACCTGTGGTTGCGAGATTTAGGCCGATGATTACACTATGGAATATCACGCCGAACTCGAGGACCAGGAAGGCGATTATCTGGCGTCGAAATGCCATCTCGTCTATATCCATGACCGACGAGGCCGTATCCTCGATATCGCCTTTGGTGGGCCGGGGAGACGTTTCATTTGCTTCGTTCAAGCCCAGCTGGTTATGGTTCATCGAGACGTCGGGTTTGCCAGCAATAATACCTCCAACGTGCGAAGGGGCAAAGCCGAAATGATAATCCACCCAGCGCTCGGCGCCGAACTCGAGAAGGAAACAGACAACCACGCTTGCCATGACGATTGCAGGACACCAGGAGTAGTCGGCCCAGTGACCTGTCATGCCTACACATGACGCGGGGCCGATTTCTTCGTATGCGGGATCGAGGAGACTGAGATACGCATTAACACTTTACTGTACTGCGAGAAAGATGTATGGGATGGCAGGCAAAGGACGTACTGAATGAAAGCCGTAGCAAGGATCACGCCGGCGCCGAAATAGCGCGCGAAGAGGTACACGTAGATGTTCACCTTGAGCCATCTTACGCGGTTGGCGAGCATGGGGAAGAAGATGGCCATGCTGGAGGTGAGTAGGATGACGAAAAGGGCGATGATGCGGCCTGTGAGCTGGCCGTTATAGTCGTTTGAGCTGGCGTTGAGGTAGCAGATTATGGCGACCGGGTCGATAGTGTCGAGATTGACGCTGGTAGGATCGAAGTCGGCCATGGTTGAGGGATGAGGTTTGGAAAGTGGCTATGGAGGTCTGGAGGGTTGAATGAATTGATGGTCTACGAAGGTTATTGTGAGGGAGTGTGATCGAGAAGAGGTGACTTGGAGTAGACGGCGTACATGTATATGTACTTGTTCGAAGAGGTCGACGATCGTCTAGAAAATTTCCCAAATATATAGCGACAGGAATCCGATATCCGATTCTTTTTTTCATAGCTCCGGTATCCATCAAGGTCACAGCTATTCTCCTTCTCTGGCGACAAATACTAATATGGAGTGAATCCCGAGTGTTTGGAGAAATTACCGAGAAATTACCTACTTCGGCAAACATGGCATAATATCAGAAAGGTTATAGGATACCCGGATGGGTATGTACGCTAAGCAAGGCTTTACCCACTTTTTAATACCCTCCTACCCGGTGTCAGTCGCGTAGACTTTGCTTGTTAGGAAATGCTTAATTCACATGGGCAGATTCTGTGCAGGACGCCCGCCGATGGTCTGCTCTTGGGAAAGCTTGATGGACACCGATGGGTCGGATATCAGCCCCACCCCCCTGTACGGCGATTCCGAGTTGGTTGCTCGTCAAACCGAAATCGTGATTGCGTACTCCTCTATAGGATCGTCTATGGATCTAGAAGATTATTATGAAGGGTACGCCTAATAAGGGATGATTCCATATAAGTATCTTTCGTTCTTACATATCAGACTCATCGAGGCAGACTCGATTGATCGTCAACGAACGATTCGATATGCGGCAGCTGCATCGCGATATTTTCACGCTCTTATGTAAAGAGGAAGATTTGTTCTCGTGCCGGCGATATAGCTTGAAAGAGATACTCCGTATTCTTCTCTCAGCTCATGCGATTATCCTGTTGAGCTAGTTACTCGCTTAAGAACATACAGTCCGAGCGGATGGGCCGTTGAGCGAATGCAGTGGGTAAGATCAATCGCGCATTAACAAATACAAGGCTGATATGCTTGAAGAGATGTTAGTGAGATCATGTGTCAGCTGGCCGTGTATTAGACGATATTCAGCTAAGCGAGGGCGTACCTTCAAGGTCCAAACCGAATTGGCCATCCCTTCTCCCGTTTCCCTGATATTGAAGTTCGATAGCTTGACATAGTGCTAGTGGACTGACCCTCGCTTCAAAGCCAACAGAGGGCGACTGCTCCCAAAAGAAAAGTTGCAATATCATACAACAATGTCTCAGACACATCTTCCCTTCCCAATCAAGCCACCACGAAGCATTCCAACCCTCCAAATGACGATCCCCCAAAACCAAACTTCATCACTCCATCCCAAAACCATGAAGAGAACCATAAAATGCGGCTCTCAACCACAGCTCTCACAAGCTTACAATCGCGAAAATGGCTCCTTCCAACACTATGGCTCCTCCTCATAATCCTCTTCCTCAGACGAACGATAAATCACTCTCACTACGCCGGGACTCTTCACTTCTTCAACAACTCCACGAACTCCACGGCTCATTCGCTCTATCAATACTACACCTCCCTCCGACACTCACGAACCAAAACCGATGCGCATCTCTCCCAAAACTGGATGACCGTTAACGTGAGCACAAGCTCCAAAGCCGCCGTGATAATCGAGACCCGAAGATCGGGAGGGATCGTACCCCTCGTGTTGCATTTCAGCTCTGTACTAGGTGAAGACTGGCCCATCATAATCTACACCTCCGCCGAAAACTTCGGGTCGTTCAGCACATCAGCAGCCCTGCTCCGCCATCAACGAGCGGGCCGGATCGTGGTTCGTCCGTTGGCAGATGGTGTATACTTCCCGAACTGGGACTCCGTATCCGCGTTCCTCACCACGCCGTGGTTATGGCGGGATCTAGCGCCCGCGGAACATCTCCTCGTTTTCCAGACCGATAGCGTGCTGTGTGCGAATGCGGTGCGGAGGGTGGAGGATTTCTTTGAGTATGATTTTATTGGTGCGCCGATTGAGACGCGTTACGGGGTGGGGTTTAACGGGGGGTTGAGTTTGAGGAAGAGGAGTACGATATTGAGGGTGCTGGAGGAGTGGGAGTGGAGTAAGGATCCGAGGCCTCATCCGGAAGATCAGTGGTATTTTGCTAGGATGAGGGATTTGCAGGATAGAGATGAGGAGGATGGGGTGGAGGAGACGGTGAGGTTGCCGAAGGTTGAGATTGCGAGGACGTTTGCGGTGGAGACTATTGATTATCCTCATCCGCTGGGCTTGCAGTGAGTTACTTTGAAGTGATCGAAGTGGATTCTGGATACTAACTCTATCGTCTAGTCAGCCAACGAGGTTTTTGTCAAACCATATGGTGGCTTTGGACGATTGGTGCCCGGAATACAAGCTTGCAACGACTGACAGGATAGGGAATTGAAATGGCGATCGTGATCGTAATTTTGATTGTAGGAAAAGTTGTGATAGTGAAGACGTGGAAGCATGAATAGGGTTTCAATGTAGTGTAAAAGAATCTTAGCCTGAGACAAAGGCGAAAGCCTTTACACATTCTTCCATGACAGAGTTCAAACCGGACAGTGCTATTTCTAAGGAGCGGCGGTTGCTTTAAGCCAAAGCCATCTCGCAAACGAGACGCTCTTTTCATCTATGTAACGTGATACAAGGTCAGCTGTCCAGAAGATGATGGGATAGAGTATCAGTCCCGTCAGAGCAATCCCAGAGGCGTAATGTAGTCCAGCTTCACTGCCAGTGTACTTCAACATAAACGCAGATAGATGCCATCCCAAAGTGTACAAAAAAGTTCCATGAACAATATACAATGCGAACGATATCCTGCCGAGATATTGCGAGAATCGATTCGTGAAGAGGACTTGCAAGAACTTGGCGTTGTCAATGGAAAGCACGAGGAAGAATCCGGCAATCGGTATCCAGAAGGTGTCATTGGTACCGGGCGCTTGATAGCTTGATGGTATCCATGAAGCCAAGGTGATGTATCCTGGAGACTTTGCAGCGCCGTGTGCATTCGTTGGCATGCTGCAAACGAAGACGGAGATCACGAAACTGAAAATCCAGAATACCGATCGTAGCATGCTTCGATAGCCATGTGACGTAATGCTGAAGCTCTTTGAAGTCCTCATATCCGTCATCTCGAGCCCCTGATATTCAGGATCTCGTTCTTTCTCTAATTTCGCTTCTCGTCTATAATGCAATTCTGCTATCAGGACCCCACCTAAGAATAGGAAAAGGTTGCTATACACATTCCACACCAAGAAGAGCACAATACCGATGAGCATAGCTAAGCGTACATTTTCCCGGACTTTAGCGAGTCCAAGCAGCGTAATAAAGATGACCAAAGACCCATGTAGTTCTACGGCGATGGTCCAAAGATTCAGATCGTACGTTAGAATTGGCCCGCTAAAGGATTGAAAGGGATCTCCCAGCTGAACCACACTTCGAATCCAGAATATAAAATCCCCTCCCAGCGAGTCAGCACTTTTGGGCACTCGGGAGCCAGGTCCAGTGCCATAAAGATCCAGCACCGTAGCAATCATAGCGCAGAACGTCGTAAAAGCCGGCGGTAGCACAAGTCTCAACCCTCTCCTGAAAACCGACGAGCTAAGCGTATCAAGCAGCTCAAGCTGACGACCACTTCTGATCAAACCCAGCGCTTTATAACTCAACGAGAATCCCGAGACGGTGAAGAAGATCGCGACCATCGCGGAGCCGGATGCATAGAGTAACCGAATAAAGGGCAATTGGACGAAGAAGTAGTTGTCAGGACTACTTCCGTAGCCTGAGCTTAGATCTGGATACCATAGCACGCTGGAGTGGTGTATGACTACGAGGAGTGAGGCTATTCCTCGCAGACCATCGAGCCATGCTGTCGTGCGTAATTTCCGAGGCGCTTGAGATGGTTCCGTTGGTAGTGGAGCTTGTGTCAAGCTCCATATTGATGATTTGATCGTTGTCAGATACCGTGAAAGCCTCCAGCGCGGTACGAAATCTCCAATCGAAATCGTCGAGACATCTTTGAATTCCGAATCGAAAGCCCTGACGTTGGGTCGCACTATAGGCTCCCCTACCTACGCTTATAGCCTCCCCTACCCCACTAAACTAGGGGCCCGAAGCAGATTTTGCCATACGCGTGGATTTGTAAGGGGAAAATAAAAGGCGCGGAACCTTGGAATACAGCTCGCTGTCGCTCCCTCGCCGTCGCTCCCTCGCCGTCGCTTAATAGTATATAGATGCCTTGGTGTTGTGAAAATTGAATTAATTGATTAAATTAACTAATTGTAAGCGTCGAATACAGGATAGTTGTGAGTACACTTATCTGCGCTCTCTTCGCTTAACGCTCTAGTGCTTCGTGTAATATGTTAAAGGGAATAGCTTCTATCCTCCTTCTCAAGAATCTTGATCCTAACCTAGCAACCAGTCTTCATCGTACCGCGATCGCGCTTCCTCAGATTAGGATCAATCCTTGAGGTCTTATTATACTTGCCTCGGTGCTTGCAATCCAAGAACCTCACATATCAGCCTGCTTTCTCTTTCCGAGGGCCACTACTAGAGCCAATAACAAAGGCGTAACCAGCTCTTTTGGCATGTAATTTGGCGTAATCTGTGGCATCATCGAGTGAGGTAAAGATACGTGGTTCAGGAAGGGATAATGGTTCTACTCTATAGGAGTCAAGAGCGTCAAATGCAGCGGATGCAAGGCCTGGGACAACTGTACGCGGAGTAGCTATTATACGATCGATAACACCAAGGAATGTATATACTCTGAGAGCGGCGGTGAGGTTGTAGAGGGCGACAGCGAGGTGTAAAAAATGTAAAATGTTGGTAGATGTTTACTTCTACGAACTGACGCGTTTTGCTATGGGAAGCGACGCGAATATGCAGTCCCAGGCATCTCTCCTCACCGCCATCTGCTTCGGGCCTAGTTTAGTGGGGTAGGGGAGGCTATAAGCGTAGGTAGGGGAGCCTATAGTGCGACCCCTGACGTTGTCGCCGCAAGGTAACTGTGGGTCATCCCGATCTGGTAAAGCTTGGTAATACATCCTTGTCGAGCGTCAATACCCCTATCCTATCTCGATTCTCAATTCTCGCTAGCTGGCAACCTCAACTGAGATCATCACGATGAGTTGTCTGTGATTTTGAGAAGCGCAAGTGAGGGAGACGAAGAGAACACATGAGGTGCTCGTCTCTACGGACTCCCTTGCTTATATGTTCTGTTATGCTATTTCCTCGTACGCAGCCATGAATGCGCCACCTTTGATCTCGTGTCAGCTCATGGCTTATTTGACCAGGGCCGTTCCTTCTAAATAATCACTGGATTCATGTCTCAATTTTCGAGTTTTGCTTTTTTATTCTGTGCGAGACTTTACATCTCAGAACGGAAAGTCGTACAGTCTCAATATATCCCCTTGCTACCAGCCATGGAAAGAAAGATATCAAGCGCAGAGAAGAACCCTAGGATGTGGTTGAAAGATGTCGAGAGCGAGTTACAATTATGCTTAGCAGGCTGATATCCTCGCTGACTGCGCTTGCGGTGCTTTCCTATTTCGTCATTTCCACTTCCTTCATTTCACGATCCTTCCGAGCTTTGAAAAGTGGCACGCTCCACCCTATTACACGCTTCAGAGACGACGAAAATAGAGTCCATCGCCCGGGTTTAGCAGGGATTATAGGATTTTCTTCATCGAAAGATTCTGATGACCTACTACACCTCTGCAAGGAAACTCAATGGGTGGAAGGGCTATGGCTTCACTGCCATTCAAAATGCGGCGCGAATGGGACATCTGTCTGCGGCGGCCTAAACAACGCGCGCAATCGAATACAAACATGTATCCGCCTCGCCATCGACGCTGGAGCAGGTGTTATCATCCCCTCTGCCACGACGCGCGATGAGAAAGATCTAGTACACACGGATTTCCAGACTGTCTGTCCTGATTTCTTCTGGGACATGAAATATCTGAAGTCAGAAATGGCACGCCAATGTCCACAGCTCCGTATCCGATTTTGCGATGACAGAAGCGGGATCGATCACCTCATCGAGCTCCCGTCTAGGAATTACCTCGACCCAGCACATAGCAAAGGGGCGTTTCGAGAACTCGTACACAAGAGTATCCAAGCATCTAATTACACCTTATCTGAAATAACCAGCACCAACCCCCTCCTCATCTCCTACTCAGACACCTACATCGGCTGGTCCTACGCCCTCTCATCCGAACTCCTCACGCTCCGCAAATCCCTCTTCAAAACCCTAAACTTCAACCCCTCCCTCCTCGCCCTCAGCACCCACATCCTCCACAGCCCCCCTTTATCACGCGGTCCCTTCATCGGCGCCCACCTACGCGTCGAAAAGGACTGGCCCGCCGGCTTCGGCAGCCCGTCCAGCCAAATGACCCTCTACATATCCGAGATCCAGCGTATCCAAGCCAGCATCTCCTACCGCGTGCCAAACATCTACGTCAGCTGCGGCGACGTCGCTGCCATCCAGGTTTTCCGCGAGATGTTACAGCCACTAGGATATACCGTGCATGACAAATGGAGTCTCCTCGCGTCCGACCCCGAGATGCTGGCGCGCGTGGAAGGGCTGCCGTTTGATCAGAAAGGCATCGTGGAGTATAACGTGTTGATGAGCGCGCGGTTTTGGATGGGCGTTGCGACGAGTTCGATGAGTTCGCTGATTGCGTATGCGAGGACTGTGGATGATAAGGAGGATTTTTTTGAGACGTATGTTTTTCCGGGGAGTGAGAAGGAGGGGCTGATAAGGGGGTACAAGGAGGATGGAGTGGTTAAGGGGGATACGTATACGAAGTTGATGGTTGTGAGTGGGGTGGATATTATGGATTCGTTTCCCTGAGATGGGAGGGTGGTGGGGAAGAAATTGATTCAGAGGTTCTTGGGAAGATGCATACTTGAGTATGTTATGAAAGCTCGCGTCGCTAATGATAACCTTCCGTCTATTTACAACCGTCCGTGCCCCGTCTATATTCGGCATTATCATTTTCAGGGGTATGTTTGTGTACAGCCAAATCAAAACCCCATAAACGCCACGGTGATTGAGGGACTTTACATCCGTTCCTCAATCGCCCACAAGCAAATCCCATCAAACAAAGCAAATCTTCGCAAACCACTTCGCGAACTCCACACTCTTAGAATCCACAGCTCGGGTAAACAGATCCGCAGCCCAAAAACAAGACATAAACACTAGAATCAGAGCGCCGAAGAAGCGTAATATAGTCGGTCCCCCATTTGCCTCGCGGCTCATGAGCAGGAACTTGTAGCCAATGGTCCACACGAAGTGGAGATGGAGGACGTAGATGGAGTAGGAGATCTTAGCGAGATACTGGACGAAAGCGGTGTTGAAGGGTCGTTGAAGAAGGGGGACCGAGTTGCTTGATGTAGCCGGCGAGAAGGCGACCGAGAAGCCGAATAGCACGGCGCCGAGGGAGGTCCAGAAGGGGATGCGGAGCTCTTTGGTGTCGTAGTATTTAGGCGTGAGCTTTACGAGGTTTATGAAGCCGGGTGTCGCGGCGCCGCCGAGTTTGGGGTAGGAGAGAAGGTGCCAGCCGCAGATGGCGACGAGGATGGTGCTGGTGTGGAGAATGAGGGTGGGATGCCGTTTTGCGAATGAGGGGATGTATTTCGTGGTTTGGAAGAAATTCTGCTCCTTGAGGGCGTCGACGTGGAGTTGGACGTCTGCGAGTGTCATACCCGAGAGGAAGAGATAAAGGTCCCATTGGCCCATGTATAGACAGTACAGTGACAGCCCGACGATGGAGATGAGACGGACGAATGCTTTGGCCTTGGATAGCCCCATGAGGATAATGTAGATCGCCAGCGAGCCACGGAATTCTCTTGGGATGGTCCAGAGCTGACCACCATAGCGCACTGGATCGATCCCTTGGCATTCGATCCCAACATATGGCCTACTCATGAGGAGAAAATGCCACCACCAATCCTTGAGTTGAGCCGTTAGTCCCATGTGTGCTGGTAATAACACGGCTTTCTTGACAATGGCATTTTCGTAGAATCCTATCTGGATCCAAATGACGGTGATAAAGGTTGAAACAATGAGTGGGAGGAACAAGCGCAACCATCTTCGAAATACCGAGGATGCTAAAGTATCGAGGACTTTTTCGAACTCGCGATTCCGTATTTTCTTGAGCGCACTGTAGCTCAGCGCATATCCAGAGACCACGAAGAACAGCGCAACCATTCCATCTCCGGCGAATATGATTCGAACGAATGGCATCTGAACTACCCATTTGTGCTCAGGCGCGGAATTGTATCCATAATTGAGCTTTGGATACCACGACATGGTAAAGTGATAGAGCACCACCGACGTCGCTGCTAACCCTCGGAGACCGTCGAGCCATGATGTTGGATGGAGTTTTGCTTTCGGTCCGGTAGAGGGGCGGACGAAGCTCGGTAGGATTGCCCATAGACAGTTCCATAACCCTTGCCGGTTGAATCCCTCGGTGAAATGCGAAAGTGTACGCGTGGAGTCGTGGTTCTCTTTCTCTTCTGATATTGGCAAGAGGGCATCTTGCGAGTCGAAATCGAGTTCGTCCTCGCGCAGCCTTTCCATCTCTAGATCCCGATCTATTGGCGGAAGAGTCATTTCGGAAATTGTCGACTGAGTGGTATACTCGGTATGGTATATGGTATATGGTATATGGTATAAGGAACGCTAGACGCGTAAACGTATACACACGATCGAGACTGGTTTCACGTGTTAGTCCAAATTCGCTGTGGGCACGCCGGCTGTTAGGACTCACTAGAATCAAATAGCACGCAATGCAAACTAGACGCTGAACATGATCTTATACGGACAGTAAAGAGGGAACAATGCTCGAGAAGAAGTCAATACTAAGAAATTACAATCGCACAAGTGTAACGATCGACTGAACGCTCCAAGAAAGCGAAAAGAAAAGAAAGCGCGCTACAACCAGCGCGGGGGGGCATCGAACGGTTTATGGTACAAATGCAACCGTACTACGTAGAGCCTCTTCCTTCTGAGTTTGAAGGAGGGCTTAGAAGCTTGGCGCGGTAGGAAACCCAAGTGCTTACGAAGTAGAAGTAGACTGGTCTGCAGACTGGTGGTATCGCGAGTGGGCGATCAGCCCCAGAGAGATTGTCAGCGGAATCAGCCGTGGACCCTGTCGCTCTCGAATCTCACTCGCCATATGCATAGGAATCTCACCATAGACATCTTTCCGAAAGCGCCTCCAGAGTCCAGCCAGAAGAAGCTTTGTGATAAACGCGGGCAGACCAAAGCAGACACGGAATCTTCCTTTGCAGCTTTGCGCCAATGCTTAAGGCAGAAGAATGTTGCGATAAAGGGGGAGAGCGTCGAGACGAGAGCGCGGTTTCACCGAACCGCCGCCAACGGATGTCAACTCGTGGTGATGACTACTTCGTACAGTACATTCCAATTTGTCCCTGCCCGCTATCGTCAGCCCCAATCTTTGCCTCTTGGTATTGCCGTAGTTCAACGGGGCGCAGAAGACAGACCACGGGGTTCATTGACAGACTGCATACTTTGTACGGAATACGGAGTACTCGTATTATACGTAGGGCGCGGCCAAAAGTCTTGCAATGCCAAGATTTATACGCCACAAGGCGCCACACGACTAGGGTGTCCTATAGCAACGGGCTTCAGCGTAC